>JAKSZP010013335.1:0-145436 GCA_022478985.1 Massospora cicadina | reverse complement strand
AAGATCTGACCAGGGATTTAGAGACAAAGGAGCCACAATCAAGGATAGCTGCCAACTGTGTGTTGGGCTGAAATAGACTGTCACCAGGGTATCTCAGCAAAGCTCAGGTGGACAAGAGTATAGGGAATGAATCCCTATGAGTACAACTTCGCGATTATTTAATCAGAAATACTGGACGAGCGTTGGGCTAAAATATAATTCATACTCAACTATAGATAATAGTCTCCATACTATTATTCATCAATAATTCATTCTTTACAGCTCAACGCAGTGCAACAGGAAATTGAACCTGTGCTGTAAAAAGGTTATTGGATTGCTTGTTAATAACAACCAAAGAGTAAATTTTTACAGTAACTGAAGCTTTATGCTTGTCAAAGATTCGACCAAAATCCATCAGACCATTTAGAACCGTTTGCAGATGCTTTGTCCCTAAAAGGAGTAGATGTTGCTCTTCCAGTGGACGCTATTGTTACACAATACCCTAAAATCAGTGCGGGTACAATAAGTTTTTCAGGAAAACATGAATTTTCGAACATACACGTAGTAAATAGCCAGCATTCATCTTACTCAAAATGCACTTATTGTGACATTCTGGTAGCTAAAACTTAGGTACGTGCTATAGTTGATATGGGCGCTCCTGTTAATATTGTCTCCACTAAATTGGTGGCGAAGCTATCCTTAAAACCTGACATAGACCATCGGATGGTGTAAGGGACCGCTGAAGCTGAAACCTCAGTCTCTGAAGGAGCGTATAACGCACTTCCCTTGCGGTTCAGAACCATTGTTGTCATGGCTCTGGCAGTGGTATTACCAAATAGTAACTATGATCTGTTGATTGGGACTGCCTTTATGTGACACTATGGGGCTGTAGTTGACATGATGGAAGTAACCCTAGCCATTTTTTGAAAGCAAGTCCCAATTTACTTTACCTCCAGTGGAGTGCCAAAGGGCTCAGTGCATATGGGACAGATCAATCTTTCCTACAGTGATGGGGTGATTCCAGTGCGCTATCATCACTTAAAAGAGAAAACTCAGGCCCTCCCCCATCAGATATACGAATATCAAGGGCTACCGCTTAGAGCAGCTGGAGCAATATCCATTCTCTCTGGACATCAAGTAATAGTAAACACTGAGTTAGAGGTGGAAATGCCAGCTGGAATCTACGGAGAGATCATTGGGCCTATCAGCAATCACAGCTTGAGCCCCATGTGGCTCCAGGCATCATACTTCCAGGGCATGAGGAAAGCAAGATATTGATAGTAAGTCTTCATAAAAAACCAATTTGAATCTGCCAGCATAAAATTATAGCGTATTTACATTTGAATCCTGTTGAGGAGATCAACCAGGTTCACGAGTTCAGTTCTCTAGATAAATCTGGTCTTCCCATTGAACTGCATCTTGTGCAATGGTGGTTGTACCGCAGGAGAATTTAATTGGGTTATCACAAGACCAGAAGGAGCGGGCAGAAGCTTTATTTCAAAAATATAAAGAGATTTTTGTGGTTGATGATCATGATTAGGGGTGCGCTAAGGGGGAAGTTCATTAACTGGACACTGGGGGATCATCCCCCATCAGGTCTCGACCAATCCGCTGATCACAGGCAGCTGAAGAAGTCATCACCAAGGAGATTGAAAAGATGCTAGAGAAGTAAATTCTCGAACCATCTATGAGTCTGTGGGCTTCGCCTGTCCTAATTGTTAAAAAGAAGGGTGGCACTAACCACGTAGTAATCAACTACTGGAAGCTCAACAGTATCACCAAAAAAGATTCATACCCTCTACCGCAGATTGATGATGCGCTTGATTGGTTAGGTGGAGGTCACTACTTCTTAGCAATTGATTTGATATCCGGTTATTTTCAAATTGAGTTGCCCACAGTGGGACAAGAAAAATGCGCTGTAATCACATCAAAAGCTCTTTTCCAACCAACTTGCATGCCGCAAGGGCTATTTAATGCCCTGGCTACATTTCAACGAGCAATGGACACCATATTGGGTGATCTGAAGCTGTTGTGAATTCTTGTGCATTTTGACAATATTAATGTCTTCTCTCGCACATCACTGAGCACTATACCCATTTGGAAGAATTATTTTGCCAACTGTCTGAGGCCAATATTAAAATCAAGCCTTGGAAATGCCACTTCTTCAAGGATCAGCTTGAGTAACTTGGGTTTGTGGTGGATGCGACTGGGATAAGACCTCAATCAGCCAAGGTAGAGGCTATCCAGAAGATGACTAAGCCAGTTAATAAGTGGTACATTCAGGTGTTTTTGGGAATTGTGATTTATTACAGACTATTCATACCCATTTCAGTTGCATCAGAGGTCCAGTGTTTGAGGTACTAAAGAAAAACTCCACGTTCAAATGGATGGAATGATGCCAATGCACTTTTGATACACTTCAAATGGAATTAATTAGTGCACCCGTGTTTTGCTACACTAATTTTAATAAGGAACTTATAGTGAAAATGGATGCGTCACTTTCCACTGTTGGGGCAGTCCTGTCTTAGAAGGATGATGAGGGAGAGGAGCACCCTGTGGCATAATGTAGTCATAGCTTGAATTGCCATTAACGGAATTACACTGTAACTGAGTGAAAGTGCTTAGTGGTAATCTATGCATATAAAAAGATTTGAGACTACTTGCATGGAGTAAAGTTTGAAGTTGTGACGGACCATGTATCATTGCACTGGTTGCATAATTTAAGAGAGCCTGAGGGGCGACTGGCCCAATGGGCTCTTAAGCTGCAAGCTTATGACTTTGAAATTCTTCACCAACCAGGAGAAAAACACCAAAACGCTGATTGCTTATCAAGAATGCCAACAATTGCAGTTACAGCAGATTTAAGCGACATAATGTTCAACAAAATGCTCAACAGGATATACAATGATGAACCGCCTCAAGTTATCAATTTACTAGACGAACTCAGGACCAATAAATTCCTAAAGAACGGGGAATTATATAAGCGTATAGGGGATGTTACCATAAATAACCCAAGACCTTCCACCCGCCAAAATATTATTATGAGTGCACACCGAGAAGTTGGCCATGGTGGAGTCAGAAAACACTTGAATTTTTAAGGCCGTGGTATTATTGGGAAAGCATGCAATTTGATGTGCTTGAGACCATGCCTTGCTGCCTCAAGTGCCAGGTGGAGAAGCCGTTCCACCAGAAGACTTCATACCAGTTGGTAAAACCTCATTTTGCTGGGCATACAGTCTCTATTGATGTCATGGGACCTCTGATGACAGGAGCTAACTGGTCTAATTATATCCTGGTGGCAATTGACTACTTGACCAGGTGGGTTGAGGCGCGAGCCATTCAGGATCTGGGGGCAGTTACTGTGGCTAAGTTCATAATGGAATGCATAATACAGCGTCACAGCTGCCCACAGTTCATCCTTACTGACAATGGAACCAACTTCACCTCTCACATTTTACCTAAGCTCAACGAACTGATGGATACCTGCGTGGTCCTAACAGCCCCATAGCACCCTGAGTCCTATGTAATGGTTGAGCGGGTTAACGGGATTCTGGTAAATATACTATGGAAGTTGGTTACAGATAAACCCTCCAAATGGAGTACCCTTATTTCTACCATGGTGTTCGCCTACAATATAAGTTACCATTATGCCATGGGAAAAAGCTCCTTCCAATTGCTTTATGGACGGCACCCCGCTCTGCCTGCGCTGCTATATGCCTGTGTAGAGGACACTGGCGGAATTTATCTGCAATGAAATTTAACCACCCTTACAAATACGCTGATTAAGTTACAAACTGATGCGTACTTGTTCAGCTTAGCCAAGAAAATCAAAAACCAGGCTGCTGATCAGGTACGGCAAAGTGGCCTAGCACAGTTCAAGGACTGAGATATGGTGCTATTCCATGATCAGCACGGGTTTGGGTGCAAGCACAAGCTCGCAAATATTTGGATCAGGCCGTTTGAGATAATAGAAAAAAGGGAGTTGAAACTTATACTATCAAGGATCCTGCAAGCAGTCAGATTATAGATCAAGTGCATGCGAAATGACTTTGGGCTTATAAGCAGTAATATAGCCCCTCTTAAAAAGGAAAAAAAGAAAAGTAAATAAAAAATAAAATAATATATATAGGTGTAACTGCTAATGAGAAACTTATTCATAGAATACCATATGTGAGTTTTATTACTTTTAATTGGGGCTGTTACTTGAGGTCTTTCAATTCTCTGTCTTCACCTTCCTGTCTTTTTTGGCTGCTTGCGGTGTTTCTTTTGTTTTAATCATCAGGACCTTTGTTTCTTCTTCTGCTGCTTCAAGTGTACCATAGTTTCTATGGGCTCATCTGGGTTTGGGGTGGAGGCAAAGGCTGCCAAGGTGAGAGCAAGGGGGCCAACATCCACTCTGGGGCCACTGCGCTAGTCCAACAAGGGGAGGCTGGTGCGACGGGACTAAAAGAGGAAGATGGACTGGGGTTCCAGGGTAACAGGCGAGGTGGTGAGAGCTCAGCTGTGTGATCAAGACGAAACTATTCTTGCCCCACAAGGAGCAAAGCTTGCAACCACGTGCATTGATGATCCTGGGAAATCAACGATTATGCCAACAGAGGGGGCTGGAGTTGTAAGGGCTGGTGCGTAAGCAGGTGAGTGCCAGCTCAAGGGGAAAAGGCTGCGCCCAGCGCCAGGCAATCTACAAGGAAGTCATCCATGCTCAGATATGCTATCAGAAAAGGAGCAGTTGCGGTGAATGCCACTAGCCAAGCCCACTCAAGGGCTGTCCAGTGCTGCTCTATTCCTTAATCTAAAGCGGTTGCAGGATGCAAAATTAAGTTACCTAAGAGCGCTATGATGGGAAGGTACTGCAATGGATTGTCAGCGCTGAGGGAAGTGAATGCTGCGGTGGACCCAGAGTGAAGGCAAGCTAACCAGTTGTTGCGGAAGTTTACCCCCAGGGACTGGAAGTGGGTAGGAGCGCAAGGAAAGGACCCTGACCAGAAGGCTATCACCCACTGCACAAAGCACAGAATCCGCTTAACGGACAGAGCCATGGGATGGGGCTTGACAGGGGATGGAAGCACTAGGCAACTAAAGCTGCTTTCCAGAAGCTGGGCCACTTCATTATACAAAGGCCCTTGGTTCTGCTCCCCTCCCCAGCGTATCTGGGCCACTATGTCCCCAAAGGGGACGCGCCAAGGCCAAATGGCTGACAAATTTGGGAAGAATTTCTTCCTTTTTTAGAACAGTTGTGAGGTCCACGTCAGCCTCATCCTCATCAACTGGGGAAAAGGAAACCGGGGAAGAGGGATGTGGCCTGGGTCAGGTAACTTTGCACAAAGCCATAGATGGTAGAAAAAAGTGAACTCATGGACTTGTGGCTGTTGGCGTGGGATGGTTCACATGGCAATTGAAGGAAAAAGAAAAGTATAGATTATTTTCCAGTCAAAGGGGGGAGTTAATGTCATGAATATATATGACTGGATGACAAGCCACCATTATGACCAAGTGAATCAATGGAGGAATTCCGCCAAAGGTTTGATGGACAGAATCCGCTGAGGATGTTTTAGAGCTATACGTAATTTGTTCACCTTGGGATGAGGCGATAATGAGTTATAACAGGTCATATTGATTGCCTTCGAAATAGGGTAGTAAGGCGATGTCAATATTCAACAAGGAATAAATTGAATTGCCTTGAATCAGGGCGATAAAGAATTGAAGAACAACAAGTCAAAACCAATGAGATTATGGCGAAACAAATAAACTAAGCAAAAAGGGTCAGTACCAACTGAGGTCGCTGGGATATCAGGGAAAGAAGGGGACTAAAAGAGGAGGTTTTTTGTGAGTAAAAAAGAAGAGAAAAGAATAAGAAAAGAGGGAGCGGACTAGAGGAAGATCCGTTAATCTATTAAATTTTAAAATAAAGAAGTGTTTAAGTGAAATTTCTCCCGTTTTAATATATATATGAATTGTTTACAAGTGTATCGAGGAACAGCCAATTGTCATATCATCTGTTCCAATTATTTAATGGCCAAAACCCAGTGCAAAAAACCCTTTAACGGGTACTTACAGAATCGCCAAAATTCAACAGAGGCCAAACAACATGAACCAATATGGGGACAGAGCTTTCACCTTACAAAGAAGCAGTATCTTAGTTATACGCTTAAGGTTATAGAGAATTTATTTGACTCTGCAGATCGTAGATATTGTCAATTCTTATATCTACTCGCTTGTGAGAAGCACTGAGAGCTGATTTCATTGTGACTATTTGGTTTAATTGGTGTACTTAACTTCTTAAAGCGGTATTGGAGGCTTGGAGTTCAAGTTGATGGAGTTCATTAATGAGCACTCTTTTCTCTAATACATGAACCACAGCAGGTAGGATTGTTAAGGTACCAAGGCATTTGTGATGAGCAGTTTAGGAAACTTTGAGGGAGAGGGGAACTCCATCCCAGGTGAGTTGGGCTCCTTAGGCAATGCATCCCAATTGGACATCAAGGTTTTTATTTTGTTGGATTAACACCTGGAGGCGTTTGTCAGGGAAACTGGGTCAATGTTGGGTCTTGGAGGTCCTCTAGGCTCTGGGGCCCCCATCCACCATGTTTTCCATCATGACCAGGGGGTCCACATTCACCATCACGTCCATCATAACTGGGGGGTCCACGCTCAGCAGGCACTCCTTGAGGCCCTGAAGTATGGAGACTATTCTGGTCATCCCATAATTTATAGATCATCTCCTCCAACAATTGAAGGCTTTCATCCATAGAGGTGATAGAATTACCAAATTCATATCATACTTTGCAGGTCCAATCTACAACCTGATTATGGATGATGACCTCTAGTTGACTAAATTGAGTGGTGAGTTCTATCCAAACAAAACTCATAACTCCTTGATCCAGGCGGGTTAGCACATCTTGTATCTCATTAATAAGCTGCCGATTTTTCCACTATTGCATTTTGGTTTTCATTGCCAAACTGGGAGGTAGATTGATAGAATTGAAGGAGCTGCGATTGTATTGTCTCTGATAACTGCAATTGGCGGAGTAATTCCTGATTATGGAACCTCGCTACTTGAAGTTAATGGTACAAGGTGGGATGTACAAAGTGACGCAGATAGTGTTCCAAACATCCAACTCCAAACTGCTCTATAATGAGTAAAGAGCTTTGAGCGAATATCATCATAGGGGCTGGCATGGCAAGATCCTGTATTCTATTGGATCAGCCTCCAGGGACAAATGCCCTAGATATGAGGAGCTGGAGTGCTTCAGCAAAATCTGTTAAATGTAAGTTGTATTGTTTGGTGGATGGAGCGTTGAGGGTCACTTCCATTGTAGGGGGGAAGTGAATATCACAGTTGGCCACTGTATCTCATACATGCATATTGATTGCTCAGTTGCTGATATGGGCGGCTTCATGATCTTAGGAGTTATAGACCAAATCATTATTGTTTATGGTTGCTTTTATTTTTTGTTTTTTATTATAATGTTACCACAAAATCAGGGTGTACCTGGCAGGGAGCACCAGTTTTTTTGGGATTATGGGTTCAATACCACAGATCCCTTGTTAATTTTTGGCCAGGTGACCTGAAGCTCAAAGGTGTTGAATAAATACATTTTGCTTTTCCTTGGTTGAAAAAGTCTTTATATATCAGATACTATGTCTGAAGAGTCAAATTCCAATAAAACAATTTTATCTTAGATTGAGAAAAGAAAAAGTAAACTAATTAGCTTGGTAGCAACAATATATGGGAAATTGGGGATGTGTCTTGGGTAAAATCCAAACAGTCTAAGCTTAGATCTATAAAAAACAAACGGCTCAGGGATTTGGCGGCAGCCCATTTATCTAGGTTGAATATGCTGCACTTGTTGCATGGATTGGGTTTGAACCACAAAATTAGTTAGCTCTGAGGCGCATAGTCAACTGTACAAGTTGAGGTTGATCTCCAACTTCGAGAGTTGTTAAATTTCGTTGGGGATTATTCTCAACAGAAGTTTGGGCTATATGGTTGGATTGGGATCAATTCCCATCATCCAACACATATGAATCTACTGTTCAGGTAGGAATCCTGACAACTCCCATGGGAGAATTTGATACCCAGACCCAAGAAGGGGGTAAAGAAGTTGCATCAATTAATTATAGGGAAAATGGTTGTAAGGCTCAATCTGGTAATAAGAAAATTACATTGGATCAATTTGAGCCCAATATAACCCAAGGTAAAACCCTGCTAAATTTTATTAGGGATCAACATGTCAGGTGGCCATTACACTAGGTGGCATATGAGACAGTAAGTTAATATACCTGCAAAATTGTAAGAATCAAGAATCTACCAACGAACAACCCAAATGATACCAAGTCTCATCTACAGTGATACGTTCAATAGACCTTTTTTCCATACGAATTTATGCTACAAAGGCATATTATAATCCGGATACAATCACCTAATCAAGAATATTCCATCTAGATCTCCCTTCAATTAATTTTATTAGTTTTTTTTCTTATTGAGTTTCAATTGTTGTATATAACATATAAAACCCCTCTATTCTATACTACAAGTAAAATCAAATCATTAATTCTATATCTCTTTTTGGTACTTGACTTAGTTAAGTCTCCTCTCTCCATACTTACCATAGGACAGATACTTAAGTTGATGGTGCCTAAGTGTGACTTTTCACTCTTAAAAATATATAGTATACTTGTTGTGAGTCTTATAATGCTTCAAGTATTAACTGTCAGGCTTCTTAGGCATAGCACCTGTCAGGATGTAGGGGTGACAATCTACTTGTCCTTTGAGAATGGGTTAGGATACCTGAAGTCCTGGGTGAAGGATACAGAAAAGGTTTACCTTATCAAAATTAAGTCTTTAACCAAGGAAAAAACTCCTAGGTTGGCATATCCAATTAAGATTTTCACTACACTGAGAGTGGAAAAAACCAAAATGATTGGTGAAATGATTGTAATTTTTATATACTATTAAAATAAAAAATATAGGAGTTCTTATGGAATTGTTCTTGGGGAAAAATCCACAAGTGCTTCCAAGCTGAGATCTATACTAGATACAAACCAGGATTCTGTGACATTCTAATTGTTTCTATCAATTAGAATATGATCATTACATAGATTGGGTTTGAACCTTGATATTAGGAGGCTTCTGTTGAGCAACATTTGATCACATAAGTCAGGTTTGAACCCCAATATTGAAAGGCTATGAATTTAATCAGAAATTATCCCCAACAATAGTTTCAACTATTTTTTTGGATCAGGTTCAGATCCCAACATCAGATGTACCAGATCCTTATTTCATGCCAGAATCCTGACAACGCCCCCTTTCAATCTTGGCATAGAGGGGGTAAAAGGCTGAAGAAGTCAACTGTGTACTCGATTGATCATAGTTTCTTAGTGGCTTCCACAATAGAGTATTCATATCCTCCTTTATAGTAACTTTGTAGGGTCCTGACCAATTAATCCCCAATTTGTTATTGCATCCAACTGATCAATGATGATAAAAAGGACTAAACCACCTTTTTGGAAGGTATGCAGAGGAACATGCTTATTGTTAAACTGATTAGTTTCTCTGGTAGTGGTAGCAGACAAATTTTTGGAAGCCAAGGCCTGAAGTCAAATAATCTTGTTAGTGATACTTATCATAGTAACTTCAAGGGCCTTGAGGGAGGTTTAGTCTAACATGTCTTGCACTTTAGAGGGAAGCTGGGGAGGCACTCCATACAGATCTTGGAAGGGAGACATCTATATAATATGATGATAACTTATTTGATATGCAAGAATTGCATTAGGTGATATTGTGACCAATGTAGGGGATTAGTCAAAGCCATTTTCTGGAGGGTTGAGTTTATGTACCATTTGTACACTCTACTATTTGATTAGTTGCAGAATGGTAAGGAGTGGAGAACAATTGGGTGGTTCCCATTAATTTTGGGTAATTCCTCATCAACGATGGTAAAATTTTTTGACCATTATTGGAGAAAATTATGTTAGGAAACCCATGTGGGTGATAATTTTTTATGTAGGAATGTAGCAGTAGCTTTTGACAAAGCGGAAGGTAGGGATATAGCTTTGATTCACTTGGTTAAATGGTTAATAACCAGAATGAGGAATCAATAGCCATTATATGCTCAAGGGAACCTTACAGTGTCAATATTTATAGTATGGAAGGGTTCACAGGGTGGATCAATGGATGTTGAGGTCAGGGATTAGGTCCAGCTTAAATTTTACAAACCAGACAGGACTCTAGTACATCTTGGATTGAGATGAGCATTTATTCCCAGTAACATGAGCCTTAAGCCATTAGTAAGTTTTCTTAATTACTCTGTGACTGACTATCTGATGCCCCTCTACTATATCATCTGTGCTAGCCAAAGGTTGGTTGTAGGGTAACCATTTTTGTGACATGAGCTTGTACAGGTTACCATTTTTATCCTGGATACCTGGTGCCTTTTCTGCTAGTTCATTTTGAATAGTCAGATACTCATTTTCCATAAATGCAGTTGGGTTAAAAAATCATAGAGTTGATCTTCCCTGGGTTCATTTACAGATAGTATTAAAAACTTGGATAAACAATCAACACTTTGATTATGGGCCTTAGACAATAAATGATGGAAAATCATACTTTTGAAGTTTTAAAGCCCATTGGGCTAATCTCCCATCAGGATACTTAATTTGTTGAAGCCATTGCAATGAAGCATGGTCATATTTATGTAAAAGTGATCCTATATAAGAGAGGTCCAAAATTATTGACAGCCAGTAGTACTGCAAAACCCTTTCATCTGTAACACTAAGTTGCATTCAGCTTTTGACATAGTTTTGCTATGATAAGCAATGAGATGATCCACTAAGTTTTCGTTGTGCTGGGATAATTTAGCTACTATAGCTATATCACTAGCATTAGTGAGAGATAAATAAGGCTTGTCAAAGTTAAGATGCACAAGTACTAATGAGTGGGAGAAAGCTACGCAAAAAATGGTTGAGTACCTGTTATTCCTCTTTCCACTGGAAGGGCGTTCTTTTTTTAATAAGTATACTAAAGGCTCAGAGATGTTAAAAAAGTGTGTAATAGACTAGCGAATATATCCTACCATCCCTAAAAAGACCTGTACATCACATATGGATTTAGGGAGGGCATCTTAGATATAGCCATAACTTTGTCATCCATCAGGGGTATTCCAGCCTTACATACCTTATAGCCCAAAAAATCTATTTCACTTTGAAAAAAGAAACATTTGGACGGTTTAACTTTAAGAAAGCCTGGCTTAACCACTGGAAAACCTCCCTTAGGTGTGCCAAATGTTTGGTAAAAGTTTACAAAAAATGGCTATATCATCAAGATAGATTAACACACACAAGCGTTTTATATCGCCCAATAACCCATCCATGGCTCTTTGAAAGGTGGTTGGGGCGTTGCATAACCATTGTGGCATTTGAATGGGATTAAATAATCCGTCACTAGAATTGAGGGCACACTTTTTGCTGCCTTTAGGGAATAAGTTAATCTGCCAATACCCACTGGTGAGGTTCATTGCCAAAATATAATAGAATCCTAACATTAATTGTAAGGAATAATCTATCTGTTCTAAAGGATAGCTATCTTTCCAGATAATAGATTTTTAGCCAGTAATAATCCAACACAACTCGATGACCACCATCTTTTTCATGAATTAATAAAAGCAAAGAAGCTACCATTTTTTGGATGGCACTAGTAGCGCTGCATTCAACAGCTGTTTTAGTTCTTGGGAAACTTGAGCTTCCTCAACTTTACATTTTTTATAAGCTGAAGATTTAAAGGGGGGTGATCCTCAGTTTTGACTTGGTGAAATACTCATATCATTTTCCAAAATCACCTGGTCCCAATAAAAGAGATATCGTTATGATTCTCAAGAAGGCCTTCTACATTCTGGTGTTCATTGATATTTTGGCTGCCTCCAATCTTACTTTTGACAGATGTTTTGGCGGGTAGGGAATCAAATCTAAATCAAGTAGAGAATTAAAGTTTCTCACAACTGAAATGTTTTTAATAGGACAGAGTTTAGTATAGGCGATAAGAGCATTTTGAGGAACTTGGAGGTTCAATTCGTTAAGTTCACTAATAAAATGGAGATAGATTTCCATAGGAGGGATCTAAAATACCAGGACAAGTCAACGCTTCTTAGATAAAAGGTTTATGGTGTCCGTGTAACTCCAGAATTTGATCAGGTATAATGTGGATATTAATTCCTGAGTCCACGATAACTTGGGAGCTAGGTGGTATATTAATAGGATGGGGCATATTAAGGTACCCCATCTTTGGCGTCCACAGCCTCAGATGGTAACTTAATTTTACCCCCCCCAAGTTTTGGTACTTGACTTTGCAAATAGAGAGGATATTTGATGAGGCAACAGTTTTTTAGGGCCCCTTTATTTTTGACCAGGAAATTGAATAAAAAAGGTATCTGATAACCTAAAAGCGAGAGGTATATTCCTTATGATCAATAATGCATTTGAACTCCCGCATCAACTGTATTCTAATAGCAATTCATGGTTATTAATTTCTAATGTGATAGTGGGAGTGATAATCAATAGTTTTCTTAATTGTAGGGATAGTGAAGAATACGCCCTGATCACCCTATTATACTGATTCCCCGCTGTCCCATATTCAGCTTTGTGAATCAAATCTGGCGACAATTTGATTTTCTTGATAAGTTGGGAGGACATAACATTAACCTAAAAATTGATATCAGTTATAGCCAGGACTTTAAACTTGTGAATGACTACCTATAAGCATACTATCAAAGATCAAAATTGAGAATTGATGGCTAATAAACTTTTGGTAGGTAAATGTAGCAAGTCAAGTGGAGGATTTTTCCACGGCCCTGCTCAGGGTTTTTCAGTGTTTTTGAAAGATTTGTCAGCCAATGCTTGACCCTCACGTGAGGAATGATTTTGAGAGTTTGATTGGGTATTTGACCAATGTAAATATAAGAAAGCAGAAACCATTATTCCCTTGATGGTAAGAGGTACTTTAATTTCTGCAGGAGCAGGTAACACAAAACATCCTGATGTAATAGGTGTAGAACTAAAATGTTGAGATATTTAAATGTCTCAGAAGAGGGAGACTCTTGCTTTAAACTGATTGATCTTATGCTGCTGTGTTGTGACAAAAATTGTGGCAGTAGTTTATGGTGTGTCCATTTTTTTGCAATATTGTAAAATAACTCTGGAGTCGGTGATTCAGTGGGTAATATCACTAACACTTAAGACTGAGTTTATTATCTATTAAAATGGGGTGGCCCAGTTGGTGTAAACAGTCTGTCAGAAATCTCCAAGATGAATTCATTTGATATGCATAAGACACGTAAGGGTACATTACACCGCTTTAAGATAAAGTAAGCAAATAACTTATTTCTAAATGCCAAAAGCGAGGTGGTGATAGCATCGTACAATGTAATATGATTCTTGGTAAACTAAAGTCTGAACCTTGAGATAAAATTGGTGAGTGAACTCATTAATGGTTTTGCCAAAAATAAGGCTGATTCCCATAAATGTTCGTTTCTGATTGAAGAAAGGTCAAGTCACTTTAGAATTCCAAAGAAGAGCAGTCTTGGCTTCATTCCAGGTATGGCAGTCCCTCAGATGAGGTACCATGATGTCCAGGGCTACACAGTATGACAATATGTCAGGTGTTTGAGCTGTTGGTTATCAGTAGCACTTCTATGACTCTTGTAACAATAAATGAAGGAAAAATGCTCCCTTCTCCTGGGAAGTACTTCTCTTTTAATATAGGTTTAAATTGCTATTTGTAGGGTTTGGAGTCTGAATGGCTTGAACTGACACTGGAGGTGCTCCTTCTCCCAAAGAGGAAATGGTATCTCAAGTATATACTTGGGGATGAAGAACATCCGATTGGCTTTATAAGACATTGGTATCTTCAATAACTAAATCTACAATCACAAGATTCCCAAAGAGATAGATTTACGCAATGAACTGGGTAACTACCGACTTTTTCTCTATAAACTAGCATTAATATTAAAAATTTGAGTTGGTGTTGCTTGGTGGCGAGCATTCATTGCTCAAAGCCCCATACTATGGCGGGTAGATAGCTAAGTTTTCAAGATGTTTAAGAAGAGTGTCCAGAGAAACTTCAGGTTGGAGAGGCACTCCATCTTGTTTGAGTTGAGCTTCTTAAGCTATGCATCTGAGTTGGACATCAATAATTTGAATCTTCTGTATTATTGACTGATGTCGATTTTCAGGGATTCAGGATCAGCACTATGTCCAGGAGAGACAGCGGGTCCCTGTGGATTTGGGAGTCCGGGGGATTCATGTAAGCTGGCTTGACCATCATTACCAGAGGCTCCAGGCTCATCAGGAATTCCAGGAGGGCCAGTATCACCTGGCATCCCTAATGGTCCAGAGCAATAAATAATTGTCCTGATAATTGTGTATATCATAGATTAACTTTTTGAGAAAATGGAGGCGCTCATCAACGGAGGGCATGAAGTTATCAATTTTGAGTTATTACTCTGATGGTATGATCTTCAATCTTATTATGAATGATGACTTCTATTTGACTAAAATGGTTGGAGAACTCAATTTGTGAAAATCTCATGATTCCCTCATCCAGATGTGTTAAAATAACCTTCATCTCATTAATGAGTTGCCAATTTCCAATGTGGCACTTCAGTTTTCACTGCTGAAGAGAGAGGCAAATTGTTAAGATTGTGGAGTTGTAAATATAAAGTTCTCAATAACTGTAAATGGAAAATTAGTCTCTGATGATAAAACCCAACTACTTGTTGTAGATAGTACAGAGTGATATGTATGAATTGATGCCAATAGCATTCTGAATGTACTTCTCTGGCCTGTTATCTATCAAGCAAGGAACTGCTGACTAAATTCATCATAGGGGCTGGTACCATGATGGCTCATCTTCTATTTGCTCGACCTCTGGGGATATAAGCTCCAGAAAAAAGGAGTTGGAAAGCTTCAGCGAATTTTAAGATTTGTAATTGATATTGCTCATTGGGAGGAGTAGGTAGATTCAACTCCAAAGATGGGGAAAATAGAGATTGCGAGTTGATGCCATTTCTCTAAAGTCCATATTGATTACCAATCACTATGACGAGTGGTATCATGATCTGAGGAGGTATCCACCACAGAATCGTTATTGTCCATTGTGATATTAATTTTAATTGGAAAATGGGGTATAAACTGGCAGGGAGCACCAGTTTTGTCAGTATGTAGGGGATCTTAATCTACTTTTCCTTTGCTAAGAAATTAGGATACCTGAAGTCTTGTGTTAAGTGTATGGAAAAAGTTTACTTTGATAAAGTTTAGTCTTCAACCAAAAGTAAAAACTCCTAGTTGCTGTATCAGGGTAAAATTGTTACTATACTGATAGTGGATTAGCCAAAATGAAGGGTGAAAGATTATAATCTCATTTACTATAAGAACAAAATATACAGGAGTTTTCAGGGTATTATTCTTGAGAAAAATTCTCAAGCACTTTCTAAGCCAGGATCTATACTAATTAGCAATTGGAGACTCTAAATCATTATAATTACTTCTGTCAAACAGGAATCAAATTTCGCATAGATCAGGTTTGAACCCTGATATTGAGAGGTTTTTGTCAAGCAACATTTAATCAAATAAGTCAGGGTTGAACCTCAATATTGGGACGCCTTAAAATTTAGTTGTGAATTATCTCTGACAATAGTTTTGACTATATCTTTAAATCAGGTTCAGATCCCGTCATCAGATGTACTTGAACCCTTATTGCGCTGGAAATCTGACACCACCATCTAGCCACAAAATAGAAGCCCAACATGCTGGTGCTCACTACAGGGGCTCAGTTGATGTTTGACAATACTTCATCTAATTGATTGGACCATGGATGATAATATAATTGATAGAGTAATCTGCTGGACACACGGTGTTGATGGTGAAGAAGATGATTGATGAAAAAGTCTGCCCAATCTCATATTTGGGGAAGTTAAGAAAATAATGGAGATTCTCAAATCTCATCATATAACAAATATTCACATTGAAGGAGTTCAAGACTTACTTTGTGATGTCATTAACCCATAAGAAAGAGCCTTAATTGAAGGTCATCCTTTGTGGATAGGACTCTAATAATCTTTTAGATTTAAATATTCTTCCAGAAACATACAGTATAAGTGCAAATTTATCTTGTTACATCATAATATTTGACCCAATGTTTTATTGTATTTACACCTATTATGAGTCTATAACGAGGATCTCCACCATCTTTTTAATGACTAAGGGACCTTGTGGACGGCCTACAAACAGAATATAAACTAGCATCTTTAAAGCTGTAGGAGACATCTGACAATATATTGAAGAAAATTATTCCTACATCATAAACCTCCATAGCCAAATGGGGACCATTGATTCTGGTGTTATCAAGCAAGTGGAAGAATCTATAAATTTTTTCATAAAAGACATAAAAGAGTCAAATTAAATACAAAATGATTACTTGACACCTTTGACCAAGAGCTCCACAGACAAGACATTGAAGCTCATAGTGAAATGGCACCCTGAGCTTCTGTTAGCCATCGCAATGAAGAACAGATTGAGCTACTTGAGTCTCAGCTAGAGAAAGTACTACGTTGAATTGACGAGCTGGAGGCCAATTGAACCTCTGAGACTCAATGTGTATCGAATAGTATTATTTCCCAAGTGGATCATATTGAGCAGGATCTGGAATCCTGCGCAACTCAGGTACCCATTATTTCATTAATAAGTGGCTAAACAAATTGGAGAGTGATATGAGATGCATTTCGCCTAGTCAAGAAGTTATTAATTAATCCTATCAATGACTCAATGAAGCTGAAAACGCTGGAACATTCTCACAGAAGAGCTAAAAGCCAAAAACACAAGATTTCTTGGAGCACTGAATGCAAAGAAATGAAGGAGGACTTGAATTGGCACATTGGAGTACTAGAGGATGATAATAAACTATTGTAAACCTACCGCTCATTTGCTCATCAGCAGATTCAAGGTTTGTACATATGCATAAAGAACTTAGAGAATAATAAGGTCATTCTCAAAAGAAGAATTAGTATTCTGGATGACACACCAAGTCTTACTCTGGAGAAAATAGAGCAACATCCTAATCTTCTACAAGATTGAATACTTTAACTTTCATATCAAGTTGACAAAGTTACACTCATACCAAAATTACTGAATATGAGGCTCTTTGTGTACACGTCATCACTAGATTGGAAGCCACAACCTTTAACACTACCTACAAAGACAAGTTTAGACCTGGAAAGAGGGAGTACATATCTTTCCTTTGACTATTTAGCTGCGATGGAAGGTGTGACAGATAAAAAGGTAAAGTATATTTTATCTTATTTAAGACATAAGGCTCAGGAAGTTGTGGTACCTCATTTGAATGACATTTACACATGGAGTTTAGTGAAGGAAGCGTTCATCAAAGAATCTGGTTACAAGCAAAGCTCAAGTATGAAAAAAAGGCCATTATAAGAATTCCGCTACTTGAAAATGAAACCCTGGCCAAATTCACAAATTGATTCTATATTATAGCCCAAACGCTGATGACATCTAAAAATACTTACATTAGAAAAGCTATAACTGTCATTATTGCTGGTTTACATAGTATCCCTGACCCAACCATGCACGTCATGTCTGTCAAAGGGAGCTTTAAATCAGTATTAGACATCAAGGAAGATCTGCTTGATGTAATTGATATACGAAATCCAGAGACTTCATGAAATGCTTCCACAAAACCCATAGTATATACTGTGGAAGAAATGAAGCATAATAAGGAGGAAGTGACCAGATGTAATTACTCCAAGAAGAAAAACCACACTAAAGATATGTGTTTAAGAACCTTAATCTTACCATACAGGGAAAAGGGACGTTGGTTTAGAGTTAGGTACCTTTAAAGCTTATGACCTAAATTACCTGAAAGAGAAACATTGCCAAACACTAATCTCACTTTCATTGGAATGATTCTAGGGACAACTCTGAAGGGGGTTACGATGACAAAGGTTATTAAATTTTAGTTATACCTGGTGTGATTGCAATTCTGGGTCACTTGAATGGCAAAAATATCATTAACGCCCAGGTTCCAGAAGGCACTTACCTTAGTTGGTTACTGGGCGTCCAAGAATGATTGATACAGCCATTGATGCTGATCGCTACCTTGCTCTGTTGATCCAATCCATCTTAAGCGTGCACAGTATAACCGGAGATAAGAAGAAATATCCTAAGACTGCCCAAAAGATTAATGCAACATTCCATCCTAAAGAAGTGTTAGCTCTCCCGCCAAAGTTTTAATTACTATTACCAAATTAATAGTGGTAATTCAGAAGATCTAATTGATGGCCATCTTGTATATGGGTATCTAAATCAACTTTGTCTCATCCTATTTCATCAAGAAGATCAAACTCAACCCTGTTCTGAAAACACCCAGAAGTATAGAACTGCCAGTCTGAACTAAGGCGATATGTGCATATATACCCCTGCCAATTCTAGTTGAAAAATTAGTTCTCTCTGCTCTTGCAGTTACTGGACATTAGCCATTATTATATACTTATTGGAACACAGTTTATGATTGGATATGAAGAAGTCAGCAATATGAAAGAAGTTTATTTAATACTACTTAACTATGAAGTTCCCCTTGTACTGAATAGTAAGGCTTTAGAAAGAAGAAAGACTCTTGCCTGGTAAAGTACACTGTTTCCGCTTTGCCTTTACAATTTTTACCTCTTGAAGAAATACAAAAACTCAACGACTTAGTAGATGCAGCGAAAGGCATAACATTTTATCTACTGAGTGCGTAAAAATTAAACTAGGAGAACAAAGAGTGGGTTCTTCCAAAATAACCATGAGTATACCCCTGAACTACTTGCTACAACTCATTAGTGTTGATGGAGTGAGTAGATTAGAACCAAGAGTTCTACCAGAAGTTTCAACCCATCTTATCAATGGCCTATTGAGCTATTACTTGGAAATTAAACACCAAGATATTTTAGTCAAGAAACATCAAGAGATATGTAAAGGTAATTAATTCCCAATGATGAAATCAACAAGGGACAGTTTATTGGTACTCACCTTGATTTTGGCCTATCCGCCAATAGTTTAACTTACATTATTCAACAAGTCAGGATATAAAATAAAGTTATTCAAGAGAAACATGAAAAGTGAATCAACTGATTGAAGACTATGAAGATGCTTACATCACGCCAGATTTCAACTATGACCACATAAAAGACTGAACACATTTTATTGACGTAGGCGACTCAACCCCTATACAATCAAGGCCATATAGGAAGTCATACAGGAGGAGCAATAAATTAAGACCAAGACAGAGCAACTATTGGATGCCATCTTATTTTGCCCTTCCAGAGCCCATGGTCGTCCCCACTGATATTTTTAAAAAAAATAGTGGTCACAAAATTGTGATGGATTATAAAAAGCTAAATAGCCTCACAAGAAGTACTGCTATACAATTACATAGATTGACGATGCGCTGGACCTAATCTCTGTCTCAAGTACTTCTTCATGATGGACCTCACAAGTGGCTATTAGAAGTTGGATCTATTGACAAAGAAACAATAAAAATGCGCGTTGATTTGCATTAAAGTATTGGCCTACTTAGCTCCCTCAGGGATTATGCAATGGTTTCGCCTCATTTCAATGGGCGATAGATCACATTATGCAAGAGCTCAAATTAGGCTGAATATAATCTACCTATATAACATAAAGGTGTTTTCAAAAAGCTTTTAAACATTTGGACCACTTCAAGTCAGTTGTCTATTAACTACGAGGAAACCACATTAATCTAAAGCCTGAATAGTGTACCTTTATGAAAAATGAAATTCTAGGACATGCCATATTGCAGGAAGGAATTCATCCTTGTACAATAAGGTTGAAGCAATCTATAAGATGTCTTAGTCAAAAAAAACTCTATGAGATATAAAGGTATTCTTAGTAATGATGGGATATTATCATTCTATACTAATTTCGCTCAAATCGCTTAACTTCTTGCACATTTGTTTTTCAAAAACACCCTTTTGTGTGAGGGTGTAGAACAAAGAACATCATTGAGTCCATGAAGAGTCTGTTGAAGAGAAGGTCATTTCTACAACATCTGGATTATAAAAGCCATTCAGCTATTTACAGACGCCTCATAATTAGCTGCAAGAGCCATTTTCTTGCTTTTGGATGATGAAGCATTGACCACTTGGTGTCCAATTACAGAAAGAAGCTCTCAAAAGTTAAAAGAATTACAAGATTATGGATAAAGAGTTCTTAGATTTCTTCTTGTGGTGAATCTTTCTTAGCCATTCTTGTATGGTACAAGCTTTACAGTTGTTACAAACCACATTTCTTAAAGTGGCTCTAAAACATGAAAGATATGAAAGGAAGACTAGCCTGTTGGGCTCTCAAACTTCAGAATTACAATATGAGATATGGCCATTAAGCTGTGAAAAAGCACATGAGTATAGATGAATTGACCCAATTGCCCTTACTAAACTTAGAAAATAGCAAAGCTGAATAATTACACGACTTATTCATGAATCCAGATCCTTGGGAGGAATCAAGAATCAGATAAAAAATCCATTGAGATGACATGTTAAAAACTAAAGTTCTCTAAGGATTACTATACAAGAAAGTTAAAGGTGACAAGCTACCTAACTTGTGATCTTTGGAATTGGTACCAGTTATAATGGAAAAACAATAACTTAAGACATGGAGGAGACAGTGAAACTTAAAAATGGGCAAAATAATTCTTTATGGGAAGAGATACTGGACTCTGTAGTGGAAGGCTTAGATGTTCTATAAATTGTAAAAGACAAACACCGCTTAAGGCCAAGTACAAGTATCAGCCAATAACCCCTCAGCAGCCATTTCATGCCATCAGTTTAGTTGTCATGAGTCCACTGCCTGAATCCATATGAGGAAATCAATACACCCTTATATGGATTGATCATTTCACAAAGGAGTCAAAGCATTCGTCATTTCTGCGCAGACTTCCAATGATATCCATAACTTTTAATAAAAAGATATTTACTAAGCATAGTTGACCAAAGGTAATGCTATGCAACAATGGGAAGAACGTTACCTTAAGAGTTGTGAGAGTCTTAACTACGAGCATGGGAACTCAACAACTATTTTTCAGCGCCCTACAAACCATCAACTAACAGTAATCTAGAAAGATTGAATGAGACTTTAGTTTTGGTAAAGTCAAGATGCCTGCTACTAAATCATTACACTGGGAAAAATATCTCTTAGGTGCGTTGATGGCTTATAGAATAGGTTGCCACCCAGTCATCAAAAAGTCACCTTTCAAGGCCTTGTATGAAAGAGAACCTGAAGTCATGTCTCTACAAGCTCATGAAGTTACCAGTGATGATAATAAAGAAACTTAAAAGTTCAAATTAATTAGCCCAGAAGTTTTACAACTTCAATCAGAGGCAATGACAGATTTAGCCAAAATAGTTAAGGAGAAGGTCAAGCAGCAAAATGCATCCTCTCAACCTTAACCACTTTTGAGATTTCAGATATAGTCTTGTACTATTACCTTTGTATAGTGCTTTAAGGAGGAAAGTTAGATTTCATCTGGAATGAGCCATTCGTTTAACTCAAAAACGTGGGGATGAATACTCAATCAAGTCTTTAGAAACTGAAGTACCTATTAACCGTGTACATAGCTGATTCGTATGTTGATAGTCTTCTGCCAATATTCTTGTTGGGGTGATGTTTGATGTCAAGATATATTACATGATGGAAAGGATAGCAATAAATCAACTCTCACAGGATTCTTGATGCCTATACCCAAGAAGGGGGCAAAAAAATCATATCTATTAATTAAAAGGAGAAATTGATAGTCGGCAGGCTCAATTGAATACTAGGAAATTTCCCCAGATAAATTTGAGCTTAAAATGCCCCAAGATGAAATCCTGCTGAATTAAAATGATGGATCACTGAAATGTCAGGCTACCATTACACTATGTAGCACATGAGGTAGCCAACTAAGACATACCCACAAAATAGTAAGTACCAAGGATCTACAAAGAATTGACCTAAGTGAGACCAAGTATCATCTGAATTAATATTTTCAACATATTTTTTTTTTTAAATAACAAAGTATTGCAAAATGCGGATGCTTTGCCTAATCAAGAGCCTTTCATCTGGACTAGCCCCTCCATTAATTTATCAAACCTTTTCCTTATGGGAAATTATATTGTTCAATGTAATGTATATAAACTTCCTTTATAACTTAAAATAATACTATGACCTTCTAATTGTATCTCTTTTTACTATTTGACAATTATAAGTTCTTTTGACATACTACCATATGAATGATATTCTAGCTGATGAGACCTAAGCGTGACTTGGCACCCTCAAGAATAAATAATATACTTTCATAAGTCTTATACTGCTTCAAGTATTGACTGTTGGGATTCTTAGGAACAGCAACGATAAACCACAAAAAAGAAGTCTAACATAGGGATACTTATCTTAGAAATACTACTGTACTAGTGATAAAGTAAACTAATCAAGTAAAATAAGCATCTAATTAAAGTTTATTTTATAACATCCAGTTTTTAGAAAATCTTAAATTAATTTATTGATTTAAATTATTATAATAAATAAATAAATAAATAAAACCAAAAAACAAATGATAAGCTTAAATTTCACAAAAACGTTTAATTCCAAGTCATTAAAATCCCACCTTATATCTGTTATCATCTCACCTGAGCTTAGCTATGCCCTTAACAATTAAATTAGTTTGTCTGAGTGCACAAATTTAAGGCAGGTTTTATTTTACTAATATTGCCAAGCCAGCATGTCAATACCAACTTTTCAATATATTATTATGCTGTGAACAAGATAACAGATCATTGTTAAACTATCAGCTGTACATAGTTTATAAGTGATGAGGTATATTTCAACTTTTATGCGCTTAGCTTGAGCTTATGACTGATTTAGAAATCTGTGGAGTTACCAGTGCACCTATTTTATAATTGTTATATAATTTGTAATTTGTTATGATGGTACAATTAATTCTATTTTGTATTCTATTATATCAGATAGGTTCCATAGTATTATATGTTCAAGTATGGAATCATAGCAATTGGTTTTATTTAGATGAAATATATCCACTAGTTTTCAGCATTCTAATCATATAAAGTGCGTGCTTTTGGGAGATTGGCTATATATACCATATAGAATGAATAAAACTTTATTGAGATTTCCAAATCAAATATGATATATTTTTACCACACCAGTGGATAAACCTATCCATATAGATTAAAAGGTAGTCAACCATAAAACTCTTAGACATGAAGTTAATTAAAAATCTCTCATCAAAGTACTAAATAGTTCTTTAAAATAGGCTTTTTTACACGTAGCTTTTATAAGCATTGTCTTCTTTCAGTGAGCAATAGCTGATCATATGCTGCTTTTACTAGCCTGAGAAAATAAAGTACTCTTAAAAGATAGACTATTAGTACTAATCTACTAATCTCAACTAACTTCTCACTAGTTGAATAGGCTAGCTATTTTGTTTAAGCATTTGCTTATCTTGTATCTAGCTAGATTTTTGATTACATATACTTAAATTATCTTTTACTTAACAAATACACTTGATTTTTTGCAGGTTGACGTTTTCACTTCAGACTTAGCCAGATCTTTGTAACATTCAACCAAACTTCTTTAGAAATAGCAATATAAGAATAAACTCCAATAATTCTATAAGCTAGTTAAAGCATTATAAATGAGTACCCATAATTATTTATTCTTCTATCTGAGTTACAGAAAAATTATATAACAACTAAACGCTCATTATATTCAAAACAGCCACTATACCTTGAAAGCATCATCATCTTAAACATAATAGTTATATTAAAAGACATATGTTAATTTTTTAACCCATTTTAGTTGCAACCACTTAGTTCTTAAAAAGCCTAAGAAACAAGATGTGTTGAGTAAATACTTAATCTCACAGTCTAATGTCTTATATTCAAGTTAATTGGTACACAGAATATCTATAAAGCAGTGTTTTGTATAAGATTTATAATAAAATTATTCACTTTTTGTTTAAAAGATGTTATTAATGTATTTATAAAAACTAAAAGTTAGTGGCTTTTATAAGAATATAAATGTGCAAGAAAAGAGAGGAAATGAAATATTATAAAAATTGCCTTATACTATAACTTAATATAACTTTAATCAATGTAAATCAAACCAGTTTTTTAAGCCTTAGCTTTTGCTATTATTGATGCGCACATTTACAGGCCCCTCATGCATGCTATTATATAATGATACTCATTACTATCATTTTAAGTTTACTATATTTTTTTGTCCACACATCATGTGCCATAAAAATCTGTTACCTTTCTCATCTACATATATGGCTATGCCTTTACTACCCTATAACCTGAAAATAAACTACTTTTGGTGAGAGCCTGAGTTTATTACTATATCTATCTATTTTTAATGTTATCCTAGTTATACATATTTAAATTGGGACAACTTTTTATTTTATTTTATTACATAATACTTTGATGAACTTGCACAAGACTTACTGTCAATAGAGTATGCTTTTACTCAATTTTTAAACTGTCCAAAAAATGCTAGTTCATTTATATCACTTTTTTATGAGCTATTGAACATAAAGACAAGTAAGGACTGTCTAGTATTCAATTTTACAAAAGTGATATCTAGCTCTGATTATTGCTTAACATCTTATTTTTCCACTTTTTTAGCTAGCTTTGGCCAATAATAATACTAATTTATGAGAGTAAGCCACTTTTATAATTATTTGCAATATTTTCTAGATCATATTATTATATTCTTCATTCATCTCAGTAGGCTATATAGAAATCCAAGAAAAAAATCCAATGTATTTAAAAATAAAAATTTAGTAACCTAAATAATTAGTTAACAACATTGCATTATAGGTCTTTACATGATGAAGAAAATAACTTGTGAGTGTAATAAAAAGGCTTATAGAAATTCACATTGGGGTGGAGAAAATATGAGTCTAGTATGGAAGAGTTAAGAATAAAAAGGCTACAGGCTAGTAAATTCATCAAATACATAGTTGTATAATAGTATTATACAATGGCGCAAGCGTCATATCATATCAGTAGGTGCTTACTGGCAGGTTGGGCAATTATAAAAAATTAAAGAAGCTAAGAAGACTATTAGTTATATAATTCATGAAAAGACAAAGCGTTGAGGTCTTCATCAGAGGAAGAGTAAGGTAATAGAAGTGTTAACTATTGTAAGATATTCAAAAAAATTAATATAATTATGTTCTTCTGTGACAATACTAAAAAGAATAGCTACTGTAGTAAAAATGAACATTATTCTCAAAGTAGCTAAATTAATTCAAGCAACGCAATAGAGTGGTGCTCAGATACAAGATAAAAAACCCCACATATTAATGTTGCAAAAAAACCAAGGACGCTCATATTTTCAAAAAAATAAAGTATAAACTGTCCCATAATGGCTCACATAAAAGACTATAAAGTTCCAGTACATCTAGAGTGTTAGGTCCATATGGCGCTTTAATTGTCTAAAAATCTATTTAAAAGGCAACTTTTTTTTGATAAAATGGTAAGTTCAATAAAATAACTAAGCTAGTTGGATTAAGGCTTAAATGTACGAGATATAGGAATTAAGCTTTAGGTTAAGACATAGTTTAAAATTTAACATTAATCAATTAAAATATGGTTTGATAAAGTTAATCATCACTGGAGCTGTCAAATTCTTTGAGGGGCTTTTAATCCACTTGAATCTCTATAGAAGGTATATGAGGCCTGAGAAATTTTTTATATGGTTATATCAATATTAACAATATTATGGAGAAGATGTGGATTTTATGTGAACATAAGGGTTGGAGGTCTTTAGTAGAGTATATATAAAAAGAATCTTTTTTAGCGCTAGTCCGTTTCCCCCTATTACTCCCTCAGAGCACCATGCATTTTGGCCTCTGGGTCAAATATGGCAAGTTGTTCCCGTATTCTGACCAACATATCATTGAACTTGCCCAGGATCTTTTGCGTCCTGCTGGCTTCATCAACTTCCGCCCCTTCAAGGGGTATTTTAATCTTGGCTTCTCATGTGAAGCTGATGTGGTAGTTGCAGCTACCATTCCCCTCGTGTTCCAGGGTGTACCCATCCCTACCAATCAAACCTGGTTGCCCACTGATACCACTCTATTGGTTCAGTTCATGGGCCTCCCTACCCACCTACCCCCCAATAATTTATACAATGAACTGTTGACCAGTTTGTCAGCATACAGTTTGGATCCCGTCTCCAATTTGTGGTTCCCATGGGAGCCTCCAACCTTTCAGGCCCTTGGGCCTTTGCAACCATACATCCCACTTCCCTGGAGGTTGCCCTCTCAATTCCACCTCGCACCATCATTCCCTTCGCCCCAAACCATCCTTTCTGGGCCCACATGGATGGAGGGCGCACCATCTGCCCTACATGTCTTGAACTAGACCATTCGAAATGGCGCTGCCCCTTCAACTCCTGAGCTGTGGCCCTCACACCCAACTCTTCACATGATGACCCAATCACCAACCTGGTTACTTTCTTCCCCTGGGGCGATTTCCTCTCCCCTCCTATCAAAAAGCCATAATCTGCAGCTGGGCCTGCCCCAGCCAATCAGGAGCAGTATCCTTAAGCCACTTCTCCTCAAACAACCAATCAGGGGTCCTAATGTACTCAAGTTAATTCTAAGCCACATGTGCTTTATCCCAAGCCACGCTCTCCCATGCCAATACATTCTCCCAAATTAATTATTGTAAACCAAAATCCCTGGAATTATTTGGACAAAGTCAATGAATCAGGTGAGCCTGTTTCCAAATCAGTCATCCCTCCTTGATTTGAAGAGTTCATCAGTGCCAACTATGCAGCCCAGATCCCCCCTCGCTACTATGCGCCTCGCCCAGGTGCCCCCATATTCCAATCTGACTATCAATTATATAAAGAGATATCTATCACCCTTTAATGATGTATCACACCAAAATGCCGCAAGTATGTCCATCGAGGTTTTATCAAAAGGCCTTGTCTCACCTCCTGTGGACCCTGCACTGACCCTCCCACAAAAACGAGAATACCTCCACCATCTCCACCAGGCCAACAATAATCTCAGAGCTTTGGCGCAACAAGCTAAGTTTAGCATGAGGACCCGCCTCACCACCAAAATTATAAAAGTAGGTTCTTCCTTGCGTGACATCTGCCTTTGATGTGAAAAGTACCTTGCCACTTATCTTTCTGACTGCCTCAAAAAAGGTATCCCTTGGCCAGCTCCACTCCCCCACCTTGACCCCCACTCCCAAGGTGCGCCTACACCCTTGCTCTCTGCTTTGTGCTGCTGCCTATTGGCCACAGATGAGCTATCTCAGCCTCCTGGTCCCCCCTCTCCCTCCACCATGGTCAGTTAGCAGTTCTCGCTTCCAGCTTTGTTGGTGTTTAGCTTTTGGTTTTTTTACATCGTTCGCAGGGCCTCATACATGTCATTTCAACTTTTAGTGTGGATTTTCTTTCAGTAGTGCTCAGCAATGTCCATCCCCTGGTATTCGTGCCTCAATTAAATTTAAAATTTTCTTTAGCACTAGTGGTGACCAACTCAAAAATGGGAAGCCGCCATGCATCTTTATTTGCAATTGAGCAAAACAAAGAGATTATTATAAATTATAAAAATCCTCAATATGACACCTCATCTAACATACTAGAAGCCATATCAAAGGTGAGTAAGCTTTGGGAAACTTTTGTCCATCTCCCGCTTTAGCTGGTAGATCATGGCAGACAACATTGGGTTAGGAGCATCAGCGACAGGGGCATAAGGAGGCATAGCTGTGGGGTTTCTCCATTTATGAGGCTGGCGGTGTCCATTGCCTCACCGCACTGAGAAAGTTGATGCTCAATGAAAGTGATGAAAGCAGGCACACAAGTGATTGACTTGATGCGCTGGTGGGTTTGGGTAATTGGGGTCAAAACAAGAAGTTCTTGCCGCGTTGATGAAAGCACAGCTCACCCCAAAACAAGCTTCTCAATTTCATACTTCACAAAACTTCTTCAAAATCAAGGGGGAAATTGGGGATAGTTAACCCTCAACAAGGGGCATTCTTGTCCCGTGAAGCTGCTGGCAAAGTATGATGTCAGCAGGGGAAGCAGCAGCCTCAACTGCCATTAATTAATAATTTAATAAACTGAGAAGATATAAAAAGATTCTTAGTTCTCATTTATTTGAACAAATTATGTACAGCTTTCAACTATTAAACTTTAGAATGGGGCTAAAAATGAAAGAAATGTTCCAAACAAGTTTCTACATTTTGCTTTGTGATGCGTGGCCACAACATCCTCTCTTAAATATGCTTGCAAAGAGTTTTTTAAGAGTAAATAATGTGTATTTTTGGAGATAATGTATTAACTATAAGTTTTAGTTTATCTAGGCCTTTATAGTTAGTCAGTATCTTTTCATAATTTTTAATCAATAACAAAATTTAAAGTTTTTTAGAACAGCTTTTTGTAACAGGATACGCATTTTAGAACGAGCTAAAAATCTAGTAGTTCTGAACAATATATTCATACATAATAAATACAACCTTAACTCTTTAAAGATAATTTGCTATCCAGGATGAATCTAGATTTTAACTTTACGTGAATATAGAAGACTAAAGGTAAAGGTAATTATTTAAAAACTTAATGTTTAAATCATGTTATAATACAACATATACCTTAGGATTTATAAATCCATATTAAGATATCTTTAACTAAAGTATGTAATGGGTAAGATATTTTACCACCCAACACACTGCCTTTAAATTTTCCTCAAAGGTAAATCAAGTAATCTGAATTTATAAACGGCGTACTAAGAAGAAATGAGCTTCAAAAGTCTCAAAAAAGTTTGAGATTAATTTATATTTCTTAATTTTAATGAAAAATTTGCGCTTTGTCTTACCTAAAGCCCAAAGTTTTGGAAGCAGATTAGGTGATACAACCTAGATTAGGTAAGTATGCAAAAGCAATATTTTGTAAGTTGCAAGCTTGTAAACAATAAGTCAAAACTGGGTATCTACTAAGTTTTATCTTATATTTCATTTATCACTTAGCGTTAAAGCTTAATATATTTACAATTTAAAGTTCTTTATGTATATATTTTTATTATCAAATTAGGGTGGGACTAGAAAGTATACGAAAAAGGAAATTGCCTTGCTTCATATTTTTTTTGACAAACATTGTTTCTTGGCTCCAGTACAATTGTATGATTTAATTTGTTCTTGTGACCTAAAATGAAATTTAAACCTCTAAAGATGGGTGTCACTTATGGAATTACTAAATTTGGTCTATGCCCTGGATATTCCATCCCAATGAATTGAGCCAAGTTCATGAACCACTGTGTACAGACACCACTCTAGTTACATTACACAAGAATTTTTAATACATGAGGAAGATATACAATGAATAGACAAGATTTTTTTGTTTTATTTTTATGGGTAAGGCCAACCAAGGGGTGGACACTTCCAGTAGTAGAATATAGAATATAAATTACAAAAGAAAGTATAAGTTGACACCACAGTTTAGATAAGCTACTCTTGTTGTCAGCTGGTACCGCCAATATTATGTAATGGTATAGATTATCAATAGAGACACTATCCTATGATTAAATATGTATGGAGGAATGAGTCAACCTGAATGAACCAAATTAGAAACAATAATTTAATGAGTATTACCCACTTTGGCTTCATAGAACAAAAGAGTCATGCCTGGAAATGCTCAAGCAGGTGGAAGTAAAAACATTTGACTGCTACATTCAAGGGTGTTTGCGCTTCTGAATGCATCAAGAACAATTCTTTAGATAGACCAAAGTGCAATAGCCACTATAAGTGAGAGTACAAAGTGAGGATTGGTGATCTTAGGTGGATTGCAGTGGAACATATAAAGAGAGATCTTTTGTGCTGCTATGTCTATATAGGTGTAATACTTCACCCCATATTGATCTATATGTGGATAAGGTTCAAGATAGTAATTTAGCGTTAGGCCCGCCACACACTACATAGGAGGTAGTTGTAGCATTGGATTGTTATGCAGTCTAGTATGTTCACCTCAGACATCTCCAAGTACTATCTCTAATGTGAGGTTGGAGTAAAGGGTGATGGGTGTACTTCCAGATTGTTTTCCACATGGAAAGGTCATACAGGATGCCTAATGCATCAATATAATATCACCTATGCGACAATATGAGGGCTTCTCAGGAACCTATCCTGGTGGGGGTCTTTCCCTTGATGCTCTTAAATTATACTATAGCTTAGGTCAACCCTACCAGGTTTTATGCCAAAAACTTTGATGAGCCATTTGTCCTGTCTAATGGTATAGAGCAGGCGTCTATGGTGCTTTGGGGTCCCATGTGGCCCAATAGCTTTATAATGTGCTGCAAGATACTTTATTAGGTTGTTGGGGTTATAAGGGTTAGATAGGCCAGCTGCCTGTAAAAAGTTTAGTTAGGAGGCGCAGCCCATATTGGCTGTGAAAGTCAGGTGCTATACCATGGGCAATTTAATTCTCTAGGATGCAGTGGACCTGCTGTTCAAAATTGAGTATATCCATCCGCCACTGTGGTGTGGGTAATACTGATTTTTAAGACGTACAGGGGGATGAGATTCTGGATAAAACCATACCTGGATCAAAGCATACCCTAAGAAATAAACGAAGTTAAGAAAGATATGGCGTGTGTTGGGAACTATATTATTGGGTAGGATCATCGAGTTGATAGACACACGCCCTGTCAGGCCTGTGTTCTTACTCTTAAGAGAGGCAATATGGCTTTATAGCTAACTAAGCATATTATTCTCCATAGTAATTTCAGAATACTCAACAGCCTCAACCATACTCCCAAATGACGGAAAAGGTCATTGGTTGTTTTGGAAGTAAATGGTTAAATGAGTAGTCCATGTTAGCTAAACATCTTGGAGGGTGAGAGGTGGTTATTGTCCAACATAATTGGTATTTGTCAAGTGTAGCACAAGTTACCTTTATGCGCTATGTGTACAGTTCAGTAGTTGGCTCAAGTAAAATTCATAACTTACTATATATATATAGTCTATGCAATAAGACAAACTAATCTTTAGTATGAAAAATCTATCAATTAGAATCTAACAGGTAGATTGTTAATTCAGCATTAAAAATATGATTTTTTTTATTTTTAGTAATTAACAATACCTATAGTCAAACCTCTTCCTCTAAGTTCATCAGATCTTCCATGATAAAGATAATTGACTATAGTAAATTAACAATTAAAAAGGAAAACCAATTGCCAAAATAAGGATTTGAATAGGGCGCGACTGGATCAGATACAATGTATCCAGATTCAGGGTAATATGTTATATCAGGAGCTGAGATCATAAATGAATTTGATTTATAAAATATGATCTAGTTAACAACAATCTTACACTTCTCCCTCCTTAACTTGATTTACCATTTGATCGTTTGATAGGATGGTTGTTAGACTTATGATAAGGTTGGAGAAACCTGACATGAACTCAATTTACTATCTATCATCAAATAAGCTTCAAATAGTATAGGCTTCAGCAGCACCATGTATAAGCACAACATAGGGTTCTTTCCATAATGTAACTAGCTTATGCATTCTGCCAAATCCTAAAATATTACAATAAGCTACTCATTTTATAACTGCAAAGCTTATCACTGTGAACCTATTTTGTTCATATCTCTCTATTTGGTTAATTCTCCTCATCAGAGATGCTCCAAAGCTTTAAGTATGAACCTTAATCAGGAATTTCAACAGCCAATCAAAGCATTCAGATTTTGAATCTCATCCTCATTGGTAATAATTAAATGTAATATGGGTGGTAGTGCAGGTTGTTGGCCATACAAAAGCTGAAAGGGTGAAGATCCTGTAGTGCTGCGGGAACTGATATTGTAAGTGAAAAAAGTTGAGTCCACATGTATATCCCATTTAGAAGGGGAAGCTTTGAAAATTCCTAAAGAGCTTGTACTAAGGTAATGATGCATGTTCCACCATCCTATTAGTTTCTGGATAATATGGTGGTAAACCCCCTTTGGATTCCCATTAACTAATTCATCTTGGTAATAACTTAAGATGTGTAACTTGACTTTTTCAGTAAAAATTAATTTTTAGACACCTAATTTGTTTAAACCTGTTCTAATATATAATTTAACCTTATATATCATTCCAGGTGCTTTAATAACCAAAACTTTGACCTGTCTAGGTAGATAATATCTTGCTACTATAATATACTTGAAAGTGAGAAAACTGATTGAAAAAAACCCATGGTACCTTTAGACACTGTAAGCTAGGCGCAATTGGGCTTAGCCAAACTATAGGTACTTGTAGGTTGATAGGACTGATGGTCTTAAAATTTAAGACACTTTAATAACACGTCCTTGATATTGAACCTTATTGGTAACCATATTTTCTTATTGTATTAACTTAAGCGTCTTAAGTAGGCCACCTATTTTAACTGTGCGATGGGTTTGCATAACAAATTATGATGAGTTGAAGGTGGGGATATGATCTTTGGCCATTCCCTCCAATTTTATCTTGTTGCTCAATCGAAATTTCAGTGTCTTTTATTAGATAATCTAAGGGGTGGCTGATAACAGGTTTTTCATTGACGTAATTTTTACTTTCATTTTTCATATAGTTAATCTGCAAAGGAGGATAGAGATTTTATATCATGTAGTCGCAAAAGTCCGGCGCATCCTGATGAGTTTGCTCTAGGTGATGTACTATCTTTGAATCATAGGACTCTAGTTTCAGAGCCATTAAGCTATTTGACCTTCTAGTTCCTTAAAGTTATACAAACAATTTGAGGTAAGCATGGTCAGTGACACTTTTAAACCTAGTACCAATTAGATAAAATCAGAAATTTTTTTTCAGACAACTAAATGTCTGGCTAATTCAAAAGAATGATTAGCGATGAATAAGTTTAATTTCAGTCAAAATTTTCAATACAATTCTCAGCAGAACCCAGCATGTCAGAATTATACTTCTACTCCAAATCTTTAGCCAAATGTCTTGATTTGAGAGAGCTGACTCCTTTGACCTCCATAGAATATCACAACTTTCTGGGAAGTCCGCCCAAGCACCAACTTGAATTTATTGCATGAACATAAAGGAAAGCCCCTCTTTATAGACCTGAGTGGTTCAGGAGGATGAAATTTTTCCCCACCAATCACCAACTATTTTTTTCTGCAATTGGCTGAACTACAAACATTCTTCAGATAGCTGATTGGCACAATTATATCAAAATGCTGCCACATGGTTATGTCATCCCCACAAACAATCCAACCACTACTACAAAAGCCTTATTGAAGCAGAAAGAATCTCAAGAGGCCTGATTTTCTCAATTTGCATTTACCTAAATTGAGCAACCTCTCGCCAATTCTGAATTCCGTTGCCCTTCTCATTTTTTATTTGACTTATTTATATACATTCAATCAACATTATAATAAGGGTTCTTTCTTTCTAATACTTCAGTTTGTGACAGTCAAGGCGCTGCCTGACCGCCACATAGCCCCAACCCCCCCTAAGGTGAGGATTGCGGCTAATAGTATTGTAAACAATATAAACAAAAGCATAGGGCTCAAGGGCAACGACCCTCAAAAATGGCATTCTGTCAAATCAGATGCCGTAAAATTGATAAAACCTTGGGGCAAAGGTGGCAAAGGTCAATGTAAATGGCGACCAGGCCAATCAGAGGCCACCAACCCAAATTCTGAGGACCTAAGCTTAGAGATTGGCAATGGCAAAGAGCAGCCCAGAAAATCAGGGGCTGGCAAGCTGAATTATGCCAAAAACAGAAATGGCAAGGATCATGGCACCAGGCAGCTCAGCAAATGAGGAGCTGCTAAGCTGAATAACACCAAAAGAGGAAATGAAGGCATTGGGCAAATCAGCAAATCAGGAGCGGCCAAGCTAAATCTGCCACTTGTCAATAGTATCAAGAGCCACAGTGAAGGGCAGCCCAGCGAATCAGGGGCTGCCAGGCCAAATTACCTCAAAAATGGGAATTTTGGCGATAAGGTCAACATGAGCTCTGATTTGTCTCCAACAAACAAAAATAAATGCGAAAAAGTTTCTGTAACACCATGGGTACTCAATGAACGGTCTAGAATGGGCCTAGATGGGAATTTCAGAGGCTGAGATTCTCAAAATAGGCCCACGAATAGCCCGCTGCCTGTGGACTCCACATGGTCCAATTTCCCCATATCCCCCGTTCCCTAATATAAAACAACCTAGCGAAGGTGTTTAAGACAACTTCGTCATAATATATTAAATAAAAACCTTAAAAAGTGAAAATAAAATTTTGAGATCTCAAAATCATTTATTGAGATTTTGAAGGAAAACCTGGGATTTTGAGTGAAGCAAATGGACCATTCCTCATATTTCAACAGAGCTGTCGCCTCTCTGTATGCTCTCTCTGGGAGACAAACCATCCTCCTCAGTGTGAGCATCATCCTCACAGTGTTCCAGGGATATCTAAACCGCTCATCAATCCAATGAATGAGTGACCTAACCACAATGGCCCTCTCTTGCCTATGGGCCCTCAAATGGGCCCTCTTGCCCAACTGCTTTGTGGCAATGTGGAGAGACCCCATTCATCACACAGTTTTAAATTTGATAAACATCATACAAAAATTTAACATTTTTGTGGCTTATAATATTCTCTTTGTATAAATATAAATAGATAGTGCAAGTTTTAAATACTCTGGCAGCTGCTATATTGTTGCAATATTGTGCAAACAGCACTTGAAAGCATTTCCTCACGCCAGGATTCCAACAAGTGTTGCTCACTATAGGGGCCCTGTTCACCACAAACTCTCCTTAGAAAATGGAGGTTGTTCTGGGAATTATCCCTATTTGCCTCCAAGCTGCCATTAAACCAAGGATAGCTGCTTTTTGAACAGTATCTAGCCAGTGCTCTGTCTCGATTAAAATAGTTGAACAGCACTCCACTCCAGTTATCCATAAAACCCCCTTATGAGACAATATTCTCCCAAGTGAAAGTAGCATTATCTTGGGAGCTAGGTAGGGTAAGCTGGGGCCTTCACGTGGTGTGATCAAGGAAAGCTTATGGAAACACGGGTGAGTAGCCAACACCAGAGCCCAGAGAGGCGCCCCTAGAAGGGTACTGTGGTGGCCCGGATGGGGAGTGGTATTGAAGCTAATGACTGTAACCCAGCCTGTTCATAAGGGAGCTTCCACTCTCCTTCAGGGGGGAATATGGGTAGGAAGGGGGAGGCAAGAGTCAGGCGTATTGTCTGTCAAACTACTTCCCTATGAGGCGGGGCGCTGTAAAAGCAGGTTTTAGCGACAAGGGTGGGGCAATCCCAAATTGGCTGGGCTTTGGCTCACCTGTCTACAATAATTAACGTGATTTTCTAGGTTGGCCTGAGACCTGGATAGCGGCCAGTAGCTTACATGGGCATATACTGGTGCAGCGAAAGGCGAGAGCACTCATGTACTAAAATGATAGACCAATCCAAAAGGGCTGTGATGGTTCACGCGCAAAAAGGGCCTGGAGAGCAAGCTCTGTCGCAAAAATAAACCTGAGAGACCAACTCCATTAACAAATCAACAGCAGAGGTGGCCTCTTCTGCACAGGGGTCTTCAGTCTCTTTTGCAGCGGTGGCTTCTAATGGATTTGGTGTCATAACCAAGCTTTTTGAAGCGGGGAACTCCAGCACATCTAAGGATCTGATGGCGAGCATGGTGGTGAGCCTCAAGAGGGTTCACGCCGTGGAAGTGAAGACTGGATGGTCTAAGGAGATGCTCATGGTCAGGGTGATTGAGGGGTGTGTGTTCACCCCACTCCATATATTAAGTTTGGCTCCTGAGTTGAAACTTATGATCTTCCAGTATAAGCTTCAAAAGGAACAGGTTTTGGATGCCAGTTTGAGCACAAAGAACGAGGAGGCCATATGTCTTGACATTAGCACCAAGATCAGAAGGTTCATTATGAGGGATGAACCACCTGTGATCACTAGAGGGGCCATGATGTCTCAGCTGAAAGGCTTTGGCAGAGTGATCTCCTTTAATGAAAACAAGCTGGTAACGAACTTGAAGCAGAAGGACGGTAGCTTGAAAAAGTTCACCGTAGGATCTGGGGACTGGGTTTTGAAGGTTAACTTTTGAAATCATATGGGGAGTTACCTCGTTCAGTCACTGTGGGGACCTGGAGTGTCCCCGTGGTAACGCTGGACAGGTTCTTCTTGTCTGGTGTGAAGGGTCACGTCAGAGCCAAATGTCCTCAGGTTCAACCTCCTGCGGCAGTAGCCAAGCCTAGTGGGACTAACGCGGGGATGCTAGTAATGGTGCCCTCTGATAGGGACAAGTTGGCTCTCCAATAGGCGTTGGAGAAGCTGACTGAAATGCCAGCCAAAGTAAGGGAGGAGGCAGCAGCTGGCATCACTTTGGAGGCGGTGACTGGAGTGCTGAAAAGTGCAAGGAAGGTCAACAAGGAGTCAAAGCGTTCCTGGAAGGCGAGGGAAGCAGCTAGATTCCAAATTGAGCTGAGGGGCGCTTTGTCACAGTCCGCAAAGGAAAATACTGAAGCGGTCGCCTCCCAAATGGATGGGATTCTCCCAATCACTTAATTGCGTAAGAGGCGAGCAACCATAAGGGATATGGGCGTGACAAAGCGCGCTAGGCCCGTAGGGGAAGAGGCAGAGGTGAGGGAGATGTTGACTGCTAGCAATAGTGCGCCAATGCCTTCTAACCCAATGCCTCAAACCAAAGTGGAGGGGCCTATCAGGACCTTGGCAATGGTAAGATTCTGGAGACTGCTGTGACTGAGCAGCCTCTACCACAGTCCAGTCTAGTACTGGAAAGGGAAGGAAGAAACGTGGTCCCACTAAACCGACTGAGGTGGAAGAGGATGGGGACCCCCTGGATCCTGACACCAAAGCCTCTTAGGTTTCAAACCTATGGCGATCAGGGTTGAATTTGCTAACACGTGAGGTCTGAATGGACTCAAGCAGCGGCAGCAGGTGAAACTCCAATTGAAACAACATGGGATAGATATTGGCTTCATCACTGAGACTAAGTTTAAACCTGGGGTGGAGAAGGACTTGTTTTCCAGTTTTTCTGAAGCAATAATTTTAATCTTACTTGGTGGCTCAACTAAACTCAGACTCACTTTAGGGAAGAGAAAGAGGGAGGGGGAAAACCAAAGGTGTATCTTGGTCTGGTGGGTGGACAAGGTTAAGGTGTTGAATAAAAGGGCATTGATTCCTTGAAGAGCAGTGGCAGTGATATCACTGTTTGGAGAAAAATCTATTTGGTTTAATAGCATATACGCGCCCAATTCTGGATCTGAATGGAAGGTCCTCTTTCAGAAGGTCAGTTTAAGGATCCAAGTGGAAGGATTTGGGGGGGGTCAGTAGTGCTGGGGGGAGGCATAAACTGTGTCTGCTTTAGGGATGACAGGGTTGGGGTTTCAGGCAACCGGAGCTTTGATCCTGGAGCCCATGAGTTGGCTGGTTTAATAATCGACCTTAGCCTACTAGATATGTGGAGATCTGGCCATGGTGAGGAGGGGGAGACTAGATGGACTCACATCCAGGGGGATCATTTCTCCTGCATTGACCTTGTGTCAGTGCCCAGTCTCTTCTGAGTCGCTGCAAGTGGATCATTTGGAATCATGATCCAGGTGCTTCAGACCATAGGCCTCTGGAACTGCAGATCAGTGACCCTCAGACTTCTTCTGCAAGGAAGGGGTTCTGTAGACTGAGCCCTGAACTCCTGAAGTGGAGTCCACTTCAGGATATCAGGAGGAAGAAGTTGAGGTGGTGGAGAAGCCAGATTGTGGGGAATCTTGATACGCCAGTAAAATGGTTGTGGATGAAGGCTGATCTCAAAAATGGCTTGTGAAATCTTTGGGAGGCAGCTAGGGGCCATGCATTCGAGGTATGAAACCCTGGAAAAGGAGCTTTGAGAGTACCTTCAAGCAGGACATGGTCGTGGGGGCATCTACTTACACAGCCAAGGCTGAGATTTATGTGAAATCGATGAGAGCCTTCATGGTGGATCGCCTCAAACAAAGGAAGTCTAGATGAGATGAGGATTCTAACAGCAATGTGGCCCTACTCCGCAAGGTAGTAGGGGCATTCAGACCCTCAGCAAGAATCTTGTCACTTTGTGATGGGGGAGTTGAAGTGAAGGATGAAGCTTGCATGGTAAAGGTGGCCAAGTCCTACTATGAGGACCTTTATGGCCCTTCTGAGAATGACCTGGAGGCATCCAAAGTACTCTCAAGCGGACTGGGGGTACTGACAAATGTGACTCAGCTGCACCTATGTAGCAAGGTCCGCAAATTGAGGTGTCAGACGCCATTTGCAAAAGCAATAATGGCAAGGCTCCTGGGGAGGATGGGTTGACCTTGGAGCTCTTCAGGTTATTTCGGACAAAAATGTATGAAATGCTTGCTGAGCTTTACAATCAACTCCTAACCTCCGGTATAATTGAGCTGGCGTTTTCAAAGGGTGTGGTGGTGGTGTTGTATAAGAAGGGCAATCCCTCCCTCATGAGGAACTATTAGCCTTTGACTCTGCTTAAAGTTGACTATACGATCTTAATGAAGATCCTAACTAATTGACTAAAGGGGTTGTGGCGGACGTTGTTGGGAAGGAGCAGAATGGGTTTATCCCAGGACGCTTAATTACTGACAACTTGATGATGCTTCACCTGATAGAAGAGTGGGCAAGTAAACAGTATGACCAGAGGGGGTGGCTACTGTTTCTTGATCAAGAGAAGGCGTATGATTGGGTGAATCATGGATTTCTTTAGGAAGTGTTAAGTAGGGTTGGAATCAAGGGGCATTTGTTGAGACTTCTTAAAGCGATTTATGAGAAAACCTAAATAATTGTCAATATCACTAAGTCCTCTCCCACCCTTTAAGGTGTGTAGGGGCGTGCGTCATGGTGACACTCTATCTCCCTTGTTGTTTGTTCTTGCAATAGAGACACTTTCAGTGGCTCTCAGAAAGTCGGACTGGAGGAAACTTACCATCAGTGGCGAGGAGTACTCTCATTCAATGTTTGCAGATGATACGTGGATTTAAGTTTTGTCAAAGGAGGAGGAGAAGGTGGTGAATAACATTCTGAAGATGTACCAGAACTCAAGTAACGCTAAGGTCAATCTGTCAAAATTCAGGGCTTGGCCCATCGGCAGAATGGCAATGTTGGGTGTGGCACCAAAGAGCTTGATCCCCTGGATGGCAACAGGGGAAGAGTTTCTGTAACTTGGGTGTCCCATCCCTGGGCGGGCGTCGCCACACGAAATTTGGCTCAAACTTGAAGCAGAACTTAAAAAAGTGGCTTGGAAATGGCAATGGCTCAATTTATCTTATTGGGGCAGGGCCATTGTCATGATCATCTTAATTCTTTCCATACTATGGTACATTTCCAGATTTGTTCCACCGCTGGCATCTTCCATCAGGAGAATACAGAGTTCAATCATCCAGTTCATTTGGCGAGGGAGGGCGTCAAAAACCAGTTTCTCTAAATTGTGTCAGGAGGTGAAGAAGGGGGGCATTGGTCTTATAAATTCAGGAGTATGATCAAAGCACTGCAGATGAAAAGGATTGCACGGGTCGCTTGTGAGGGAAAATTCATCTTTTGGTCTCCAATACTGGAGGACTACCTCTCTAAGGCTTGCAAGGACAGTTCGAAAAAGGGTCTTTGTGTCAGCTGGGGCATCAATCAAGGGGCCATTTCATGCGTGGGGAACCTACCAGGCTACTGAAGGATTACTTTCAGAGCTTGGGCGGGCAGAAAGGGTAGATTAGAGGGTGGAGAGAGAGTGGACCATCAAAAGGATCCAGGAGATCCCCTTTGGTAAGAGCTTAGGGACTGAAAATGGAACCTCATATGCGCAAGGCCTCTAAGCACTTTGTTGGGCGGTTCACTGGGGGGGACATTCTTGATGGCGATGGCTGGAGGGTGCTTAGGGTGGAAGCAGCTAATAATGTTGCCAGTACCTCCAAGGTGCTGGTAAGGAAGGCACTTGATATTGTGGAAGTAACTGAATTGCCTTCTTGCTGGAGGGAAGCAATTTCTTCTCTGTCTGCATTAGAGGCTTGGGAAGCCTGTTCAGAAGGTCATAGAGGCAGGATTGGCGGGTGTTACCACGAGGAAGAGAAGGCTGGAGATATCCCAGATGGTAAAGCCTCTTTGTCCTTCGGTACTGGCTCAAGGTGGGGGAAGGTAGCGGTGTCATCCCCTCAGATTTCACAACCTCCAGGTTCGGAAGCTACAAGATAGAGAGCTTTGCTCGACGTACTTGTCCCAGATCACTTGCAAAATGTGACCTGGCCTGTTGGACCTGTGGTGGAGGAGGGTTAAGGGATGCTGGTCCATACCAGTTCAGAACTCTCTTCCAACTCCACAGCAACATCTAAGTCACTGGGGAGACTCTGCGTAAGTGGAGTAAGCATAAGGAGGATGACCTTCTATATGATTTTAAAGTATGTGGAGGGGAGGAGACGGCAAAGCACATCTTTACAGATTGTCCGGCAGCAGATGCTGTGTGGAGTAGTGTTCTCTTTTGGTATGAAGCATACTGACCAGGGTGTAAGTTATCATCTGGTCATCTTGCATGGCCAGAGATCCTGACTGCGTATGCCCCACAAGTCTGCTTGCAGACAAGGAGGGGGTTTAGGGTCTGGCGAACGATTTGGGAGAGGTGATGTATGGTCTATGGCTTGCCAGAAACCAGCGTTGCTTCCCTTCAAAAGGAATCCTGGCAACAATCTCCCTGGCCATAGTCAAGCGACGGCTAGAAATAGCTGTATAAATCTATGGAAATCCTCTTTCCTCAAGTTAGTCCAACTTGGGGGTCAGTCTGGTCTCATTCCTCGCAGTAAGAGATGGGAGGCATATCTCTGAACTGGATGGGTAGCCTTTGCTATCTGGTATACCAAACAGTGAGAAATATGTCAGTTTGGGGTGGTGTGAGCCACCCCACCCACGGTCAGGTCCACTTCAGTGGTTCTTAGATTTGTGCAGCCCCTGTGCAGCGGGGGCAGTACCCCAGGTTTTATCCTGCAAAGTTGCCTGCACTGGGTGCCATAAAGGGAACACAAAAAACTCAAAGGTAGCATTAACTCGCTTCTTTTCTTTTCTTTTATTTTGACCATGAAAGGCATGACTGACCATCAAAAAAGCAATTATATCCTTCCCTGCTTAAGTCAAATTGGACTAAGATATAGTGGTTCTACACATAGACAACATTTATACAATTGCAGAGGTCAAAGATGCTTATGAATGAATTTAGCTCCCTCAAAATTTATGAGAAAAAAGCATACCCTTATGCACCTTAGCCTGAAAGAGGGCAAATCAGTTGCTTCCTTTGTTGATGGTTCTACAGTGAAGCCTATTTCCTGCTACTTGAAAATGCTACCTCTTGACGACGCCGTTGCCGCCATTATGAGTGGGTTGACTTCTAACACTTCCCTAACAATTCATATTTTCTCAATTAAATGAAATTTCCGGAGTATAAATGATGTAAAGGAGGCCTTATTAGATGTTGCAGATCTCTATAAAGTTGAGACCACCAAGTAGTAGGGATGAAACCTCAGGACTTAACCATTGAGGGTTTCAAAACTGTCGCCTGGAAGAAGGAGTCCACGCCAAATCACCTGGCCTCTACTGTGCTCAATACCATCCCAAAGCCTGCGCCTATGAGGTGACTTAAAATATACTCCCCTCCACCACATGATGTTGGCAAGAGTGCACTATTGGTGACAGGGTCATGTTCTCTTACATCAGTTGCACCACCAGTCCGTCCTGAGAAGTCAGTTGAGATCTTACCTCAGGACACGCTCGCCACTAAGGGCTCATTACCGTGGCTCCACCCTCACGTCCTTCCAAGCCGCAGTCCATAACAGCTACAGCCTTTTTGCTGGCTATGCGCATACCAAAATCTTCTCACCAAGAGCAGAAAAAAAGTCAAAGAAGCTCAGCTGATTTCTCAAAGGTCAAAAGGATAGTTGGGCCCCAAAAGGACATCTCCTGTGATTAGGAAAGGCCTGTGTCTAACTTCTCTACTAATGAACCTCTGAGATGCATAGAGAACCCCTCTAATGACGAACCAGAAGGGGGGTGCAAAGATGTTGGACATTAAGTTTTTCAAGTCCTAAATAAGTGGAGATACCAGAGTGGCTGAGCCCTGAAAGAGTTAAGAGGCAAGATACCATACGTAACCTATCTACATCAAGTGCTGAGGTGTTTTGAGGTTATTGATACCTCGGTGATGCTGACCAGGTCATTGTCACTCTGATCTGATCTAAATAGCTGAGGCACATGCTACAATCAATCAAAGTTAAATACCCCAACACCTCTACAAACTTGCTTCCACTTTCCATATTAAGGAAGTTTTAATTATCTCTCCTAACCTTGGGGGAACCTAACCAAGGTGAGATCGTCATCGACGGAGTACAGGTCCTGTCTATCTTTCACACTGGTTCCCCATTGAACGTTGATTCAATACTAATTAAGAAGATTAAGGTGGCCCCCAACTTAGAATACACCCAAGAGTTTGGGACTACAGGTCCAAATATCACTTGCGTTATTGTGGCATAATCTCTTTACCCATCAGATTTGGGACGCTTGTCCTGTCAGCCCCAGATGCGGCCTTTTATAGTAACACTTATGACCTAATCTTTGGTACTCAAATTATGCTCAAATATGATGGGGTTATCAACCCGAAACAGGGATATCAATCCCTGATTATATATTATATTGCCTTGGTTTTAACTAACAACGAATTTAATATAAAAAGAGTATGATTGCATAGTTGAGTACCCTTCCTCCGCCTTACCTTTGCACTATATCAAGGCGGGCGAAATACAAAGATGTTGTCAGACCCCATGGATGCTTTAGAAGGTTTCCCTTTATGCGTCAGAGAGAATAATAGTTAAGGCAGGTGAACAGAAGGTGATTACCACCAAGCTTTTCTTGCAAATTCCCCACAACTGCCTATTGCACATCATGAGAATTGATGGGATAAGTCCTTTAGAGCCACAGGTATTTCCAGGAAAGTAGAACCCATACCAGCGACCCATAAATCTACCGTTGAGGAATCTACTAAGAAGGACATTATTATAAAGAAGCACCAGTAGATTGGAAAAGGCCTGTTGATTTCAGTTGAGGACATTCAACATGTCCATAAATTAGCTTTTGTTAAATATGGGCTTATCTGCAGACTAATTGTTATGCACTTTGCTTAATGTTCAAATTTCCGATGATCTAACCTCCACTGAGCTTGAAAAAATCTACTTTTTACTGAAGTCCTATAGCGATATCTTCTCTAAATCTATTAAAATAAATATTAACATATGAAGGATTGTAGTCACACAATTGATGTTGGTGATGCCTGTCCTATCTGATCCAAACCTTTCAAGAAATCAAAAGTTAATGAGCTTCAGATGAGGACGGAGCTTAAAAAGTTGCTTGACGCAGTAATGCTTTTTCTTTCTCAAAGCCCTTGGTTGTATCCACTATTATTTATAAAGAAGAAAAATGGAGGTCATTGGGTAGTTATGGATCACCACAAAATGAATAACCTCACAATAAGAAAAGTAATCCTATTCCCCGAGTTGATGAAGCTCTGGCCCAAATCTCTGCATCAAAAGTCTTCTCCACAATGGACTTGGATAGTGGATACTGGAAAATGGACCTTTCTTCACAGGAACAGGAGAAATTTCCCTTATCTGTAGCGAGGGCCTATTTTAACCCACCTGGCTATCCCCAGGGTTGTGCAATGCGCCTGCCACGCTTCAAGGAGCCATGGGTTACATTTTGCAGAATATTAAGCTGGGTTTTGTGATCATCTATCTAGATAATATTACCATCTTCTCTAAAAATTCAATGAGAATTTATGCATCTAAAGGAAGTTTTTAGCGCTTGCAAGCATCTAATATCAACCAAAAGTCCTCAAAATGTACTTTTTTCCAGAGAAAATTGGAATTCCTTAGGCACGCCTTTTCACAAAACGGGATTTAACCTTTCCAAGTTAAGGTTGAAGCTATATTAAAGATGCTTGCACCCAAAACAATTGCGATATCCAGATGTTTCTGGGCATGATGGGGTACTACCATCAATTTATCCCCAAATTTGCCCAGATCAGTGAGCCACTCATACGCCTCTTGCCCAAAAGCTCTCCTTTTCATTGAGGTCCTGAACAAAAGGCCGCGTTTGAAAAGTTAGAATAAGTTATTGCAACAAAGACCTATCCTCCGCCACCCAGATTATGGTAAACCCTTCATTTCTTTTACTGATGCCTATGACTACGTCATTGGAGCTACCTTAACTCAATTATATGAGCATGGTGTCAATCATCCCATCTTCTAATTCAGCTAGATGCTTTTAAAAGCTGAATGCAACTACAGCTTCACAGAGAAGGAGTGCCTTGCTGTCTTGCTCGTTGTAAAATACTACCACCTTTTTATATATAAAAAACATTCAAAGTAAAGCTGACCACTCCTCCTTGAAGTAGTTACAAAATATGAAGGACCCCACTGGAAGGTTGGCTTGTTGGGCCTTGAAGCTTTAGCATTATGATATGACAATTGAGCATTGAGCCTGAACACGCCACATGATGGCAATGGGTTGACTTGGCTTCCTATCCATTACTTAGACAATAATGAAGCTGAGATTTTACATGACCTCATAATGAATCCTGAAGAGAGGGCTGATGAGGATGAGCCCGTGAAAAAGATTCTAGCTCAGCACTCCCGCAATACCAAAGTGGGAAAGTGTGAAGTTGTATAAGAAAGGAGTAAATTGGAGCCCTATCTCCAGCCGTCAGAGTGAGTACCTGTGATCCTGGAGTCTCACACTATCATGGGCCATGGTGGATTTTGCAAAACCTATGAGTGTAATAAAGATAGGTATTACTAGGAGGGCATCATAAAGACCATAGATAATTTCCTTGATGCCGACTGACCATTAAAAATCAGTTCAGGTTAGAGATCAAGTATCAATACCCTACCACCCTTCAAGAGCCTTTCACCACAATAAGTCTAGATGTGGTGGGCCCTCTACCCCAAACTACTGGGAGCAATCGTTATATCTTGGTTGGTATTGATCATTTCACCAAATGGGTTGAAGCTGTTGCTATCCCTGCTCATACTGCCAAAGCAACTGATTCCTTTTTACATCAAAATATCCTCACGTGGCATGGCTGCCCCCAAGTCCTCCTTTGTGACAATGGGAAAAACTTTACTGCCCAAGTAATAAAGCTCCTCGCCACCTCCATGGGAACACAACTCTTTTCATCCCTCTACAACCCATCCACAACTGGGGCTGTAGAAAGAGTTAACGGAACTCTGGTATCTATACTAAGAAAGATGGCAAATTTATAACCAATTTACTGGGATATCTACTTACCCAGTGCCCTCATGGCCTACCATACTAGCTACCACTGGATCCCCAAAATGTCTCTGTTTCACGTTCTGTATGGACGAGAACCTGGGTGCCAGATTTATTAGTCAAAGAAATTTTCACTGATAGGACTGACCCTGAACAAGCCATGAATAAATTGGCCCAGAACATCATTCAGTTACAATCTTAGGCGATGACCAACTTGGCAAAGACTTTCACTAAAGAGGGTCAAGCCGCTAATGAGCACCAGCCCCTCTTCCTTGCTTCCAAGTATCAGACTTGGTACTGTATTACCACAATTTTATTAACCCTAGAAGTGAGAAGCTTTGGTCTTTCTGGGAGGGATCTTTTGTAATCAAATAAAGGCGAGGGGATGAGTAATTCATTACATCCCCTGCTTCTGGAGTTACCATCAACTTTGTTCATGGCCAGTTCTTACGCTCTTATTCTTACCCTACCATTATTATAGAAGGTATGTCAGACAATTAGATTCTTTGGAATGTTTGGAGCAATTATTTGAAGGTGCATAAGTTTAATATTAGTCAAAATTCCCTTTATGATTCTTGGCAGAACCCAGTAAGTCAAAGTGTTACTTCTACTTCAAATCTCCATCCAATTGTATTCAATTTGAGAGCACTGAGTCATCTAACCCTCCAGAGAAATAGCCTAATTTCATGGGAAGTCTGTCCAAGAACCAGCTTGAATTTGGTGCAAGTTCTTTTGGAAAGCACTTATAGACCTAAAGGGAGTTCAGGGGATGAAAATACTTTCCTCACCAATCACCAACTTAGAGCTTCAGTAATTGGTTGAACTACAAACCTTTTCAGATAGCTGATTGGCGCAATTATATCAAAATGCTGCCACATGGTTACATCATCCCCACAAACAATCCAAATCCTATCATGAAAGCCTTATTGAGGCAAAAAGGATCTCAAGAGGCCTGATCGTCTCAAAATTTCATTTACCTAAACCTAGAAACCTCTCCCTTAAATTGATTCTAACGCCATTCTCATTCTTAGCCCTGACTTACCTTACTTACAAGGAAATTACATTATTAAAAAGTAGATGAGGCGGGTAAATCTTGAGACAAATATACCACGCCAAGTTTTTTTGTCTTTGCAGGTTTCAAACCTGTTTTACTCAAAACCTGACTCAGAGTGGACCAGGAACCACCCCACTATGTTATCTACTCCTCTCGACACTATAACTGTGTTTTTTTTTCTAATCCCCCAGTTTTATTATTAATAAGAATCATATTGCAAATCGAATTCTTTTTTGTAGTTTATAATATTCTCTTTATATAAATTTTAAATAGTTATCATGATTTTAATTACTCCTGCGGCTACTATGTTGTTGTAATCCTGTGCAGATAGCACCTGAAATACTTCCTCAGGCCAAATTCCAACAAATATTTACAAGCATGTATGATGGCCAATCAATCTTTCATTCCTTAACAAGGTAATTTCATTCATTCTTGCCTTATAAATAACTTCAGAAGGTTACTGGATGCTCTTCCCAATTGTCCTTTATCTGAGAGAGTACAGTCCCTATAGCAGTGAGCGATGCGTCAAATTGCACGATAAATGGCTGATAAAAAATGGGATACCTTAGAGCGGTGGCCTCAGTAAAGGCTTTTTGTAATTGTTTAAAGAAGACTTTATATCCTTGAGACTATTGAAAATAGACTACTTCTCAAAGCAGATGTAAATAGGGGCTCAGAAATTTTTTTAAGTCATGTATAAACTTGTGGTAATATTTGATTATTCCAAAGAAAAAATTAGATATATCGCTTACTTTCAGGTTCACTCATATGGTTGATAGCATCAAGTTTTGAGGTTGTGGCTATATTCCTCAAGTGACAACGATGCAATGCAGAGACTTCATTTTAAAACTTAAAGGACCAGAACTTGCTAAGCTTAATTTTAATCAATCTCAAATTAATCTCAAAAGATCTTTTTAGATGCGCTAAACAGAATGTAAAAGTTTTTGATAACATAATTATATCATTGAGGTAAACTTAATAGCAATTTATCATCAAATCTTCCAGAATAGTATCCATAAACATTAGAAAAGTAACCGGTGCACTGCACAGTCCTTGGCTTTAAGTCAGTTGGAAAAATTCTTGAGAGGTAATAATTGCGCGTTTTTTGGTCTTTGGGAAGCAAGTCAATCTGGTGGTATCCACTATTTTGGTTCAGAAGTAAAAAATATCTGGCTACTCTTTGCTTGGTTCAAGGAATCATCTATTTGAGGTAAAGGATAAGAAACCCATTTCGTTACATTAAAATGGCAGTAATCAAGAATACTCTTTTAGAACCAACTTTCTTTACAACTATTATTACCAGACTGACACATGAGCTGCGGAAGGGGACATCCATCCCTTGGAATATAAGCTCCTCCATGTCATTCTGCACCTCCTTATCATTAGCTTTGCTTCTCCATATTGGTTGTGATTGAACAGCCTTATGACTCAATATCAACGTGGTGCTGGATATCCTTGGCGCATTCAAATCATGATTGTCTGTTGCAAATATCTGAGCATATTTTTGTAGGAGAGCCATCACTTTATCTTTCTTATTTCAGTTAATTAATCAAGTTGATCACGAAAATGGTCAACCAATTCAGTAAGGTTTACTTTGGTACCCTGCTCCGCTGGATTTTCAAACTCGCATACCTCACAAATCTTATGCAGTGAAGTTAGATGTACAAATGCGATTCTTTGCCCATTCTTGATTGATAACTAATCACGGTTTTATTTGTAAGTAACACACTGATCTTCTGATGGCCCAACAAAATTAAACTTGATGCAGAAAAAGATTCAATTTATAATCATTGCCAAGAGAAGTAGACTTCCCTCAGTTGTCCTTCAAGTAGCTTCAAGCTCGTCCTGATGGATATCATAAATTTCTCTACAAGATAAAATACACAACTTTTAAAGTCTTAAGGGGTATGCACTTATTATTGAAAATGGTGACTGTGGAGAGGAGCTTTTGTGCCCCATTTGTTGATATGGTTGGGGACTAATGCAACAATATAAACCACATTGATGAAGTTGCCCTAATAGTTAAAAGAACCCAATTAATTCTCAAGTAGCGAAGTGGTAATGTTTGACTATGGCAGTAATAGAATACTCCTCCTAGTTTAAAACGGAACTATAAAACATATAGAAGCTAGTGACAATAAGAAATTATAAGTTACAGTAGAGTAGCACTATAGCAGCTGCACTAACTTAAAAGAGCTGAATCTCATTGGTAACGCACTATACATCCCACATTCATAGTACTCATAGGCCAAGATGTTCCAATCATAGATGTTGTGCACATCAGGAGCTATCCTTAATTATTATATGAACTGACTTGATTTTACATCTACTGGAACACTGCTGTCAACAATGGCCCAAACCCAAACTTTTTACTTTTGAATATCAACATAAGTACAATTGGAAATATAACGAATTTTCCTGTTTATTGAAAAAATGGAAGATGTGCCAAATAAACTGATCATAATTCACTTTGTTCTCCTACATCAGGGAAGTGAATATTCAGTATCTTAATTGGTAATGCAACTTTAACTCCTTTTAGAGGGGTAAGACTTGGAATTCCTTTATATCTCCAAAATAAATGAACTCAAGAGGTTTAAGTGGATAAGATTTAGAGACAACTTATTGACCTTGTCGCAAAATCAACCCTGGGATCCACTAGTGTGCCAGGCCAACCAGTATGAAGACTGGTGGCCTTTGCTGTTTTGCCTTCATTGGCATACCAACCCCTATAAGTCCTGCGTCCAACCTATCAACTAACCACCAACGGCTTCACCTTTAGCCCCAGGCGTCCTCGGCGTGTGCCCTGGCAAGTCCTGCCCCCTTCCTGGGTGGCTCAGACACTCCCACACTGCCCCACCCTCATTACCCTTCACCAACCCATCTGGGCATGCCCCAGCAAGTCAATCCCCTTCTTGGGCGGCTATGGCACCTCCCGCAATGCACCCCACTAGGTTGATGGCTATGCAGCTCATCCACTGGTAGCCAGCTAGTCAGGTTCCCACTGGTTCCTCATAGAGAAGGCATGGGAGCTGTCAGCGCTGGCCACTCCAGGCGTGATCACCTGCGCCTATTGGGGATCTCCTATCCCAACTTCCCCACTCTAGTTTCACTAAGCTACTTTAAACAAACAGAGAAGATGGGCAAACGAAAGATGTTTATTAGGAGGGAATGAACGACTATTTATGCTACTTTCAGCTACTGCGCCCATGTGCTCTTTGGCCAATCAACTACCAGAAAACCCATCAGCCTCTTGATTCCAAACCTCTATTAGATCATAAAATATTCAATCATACTTCATAGCAATTCCCTCCAGATTAGCTCATATAAAAACCAAATTATTAATAATAGGTCAATCCATCCTCAGTTAAGTTGCTGGTCGAACATATATAAATTTGTAAATATGTAGGACTTTAAGCATCCTCAGCATAAGTCGCCGGTGCTCCAAATTAATTGGTGGAACCATTTCGGATGATTTGTAACGGATTCATCAGATTTCTGTTGGAAACTCCCACACCAATCTTCAGATGGCATTTTGGCAGAAATGCAGCTCCTGCTGAACCAAAAACTTGATTAAACATATAACATTAGATAGTAAAGAACTAGGTAATTAGCTGGCAATTACACCTGACTAACCATAACTCTTAATTTGGATACTATTAAAACGATTCATCTGGTTAAAATCCCGACAGTCCTTATTGCTCCATAGTCATTTGTTGAGCTTTAATAATAATTAACAATGTATAAGTGTCTTTATTAGTTTCTTTGATATGAGTACGTCTTATATTCTTCTCATGACCTGGGTACATGACTAAATAGCGGCTGGCAAGTAGAGAATCCTCCTTCTACTGCCAAGGTTCTTTTCCCTTGCTTTACTCTTCTTGAAAGGGCACAAGGTTTACTGCAGGTCATTGTTTAGGCCAAAAAGCCACTTAATGAATTCTAATTTTACAGTTAACGAAGTTGTCTCATCTAGGTATATGAATTTCCAAAATTTACTTGATGCTGAGAGAAGTTTTCTGTGGTCCCTTTATTACCTTCACTTTTCTACGGGGGCTGACTTAGTTTTACTTCCATAAGGGAAGTCTAAAAATAAATTTGACACTATTCAGATATACATTCATGAATGGTGTATCTAAATACTTTACAAAAATAAGCGGAAGGAGCGGTTTGACTCTTGGCAATCCTTTGTGCCATTATGAAGTGTGATTCTGACATCAAAGTACACCATGTCTTTAACACCCAATAGTACCTGAGACTTGATAATATTGCTTAGTGACTCAGTAATAGTGTCATGGAAACGGCAGAAGAAGTCTAGTTTAGCCTTCCAGTCGGGATGCATGAGCATTTAGAAAGCAAGTCAGAATGCCAGAGGCATTGCCAACCATACAACTTGATATGGAGCTAGGAAATAGGATACCACAAAATGGTGGCGGAATGTCAGGGTTAGGAGATCCTGACGGCAAACCACACTGAATAGACTTCAGACCCAGGGGTTCTGGTAACAGGGGTGGAAACTACTGGGATAGTTTCCGCGAGATTCTTGGTTGTTAAAACCATTTTGTTGGGGGTGGTAGAGAGGCACATTTTCTCTTGTAGCTGGCAGACATAGGGCCATAAGATCCCTGTATATTGCTGCCAGAAGGTCATGAGAACAGGGTTATAGAGCCAAAAATTCCGGTCTTGTTGAGTTCAATTGGCAATGGAGGGAACCATCTTAACCAAGAGAATTGGTAAGGCCCACCCAGAGCGTGGAGCGGCGGACCACCAGGAAAATGCTATATAGAATGTGGTCAAAAGGAAGGAGATAAAAATTTGGGGTTTTTGATAAAATTTTATTTGGGAAATAAAGTAAGAAAATTGACCAACAATCTTCTCAGTGCCTTGCAACTGATTAGATAGTGGTTGATTGGGTAGTAATAAGGCATGGTCAAGATCCACAAATTCGGCCTAACCAGTGAATTGTTTGATAGTGGGGGGTTTATTCTTTGGGAACCGATATTGCAAAATTTGGCAGTGGGCTGAGTCTCTGTCAGTTTAACCACACGTGTCTGGACCAGGGGTTGATTACATTTCTGACAGTTAGCACGATGGCATTTGGCCTGACGAGCGATGGGAATCCCCCAAGGCCATCCCATATAGGGATGGGACCATTTGGTTGGGAATGGGTTCAGGACGGCCAACCCAACCATGCTCAGTCGTTTAACCATTTGTTTGGTCGATAGTATCCCATCAGGCGCAACGCCTGAATTACTATCAGAGGACTTTGAACTCTCATTGATGGCGCCCAATATTTGTTCTACTGATTTAGGGGTTGAATTGGAACTGTTAGGCGATCCAGCTGATATCTCATTCTTCATACTTTTACAGCCATTCAAATTTTGGCCATCAGCCTGATTGCTGCCCAAATTAGGTCCAACCAATTTCAGTTTGATGATCTCAGCACAGATTTCACTAATTCCCTGCAACAGTTCCACTGAGGTGAGTGAGGGAATTGGGGTGGTATCCAAAGCGGATGGGCTGTCACCCATCGCTCATCAACTATGTGGGCAAGATCGCCCTGGGTGATGAGGGGTACCACCATCCTCTTCGGTGTTTTCTTATTTGGGAATGGAAAGATAGCTCGATTGAAATCCAAAGGACACTCCCTGAGACTTACAAATAGCTCCATTTTTATTAAATTGGATGGTCATATATTCAGCTTTCCAAGTGTCCATGCGTTCAGGACTTCCAAATTCTGGCATGACCACATTCTCCAAAACAGAAAAGTCTATTATTTCTCAGGTAAGTAGGCAAGGATAAAATCATGGCTCTGGTCACCTAAACAAATAGTCATTTTAGAGACTTTAAAAGGTCATCATATCTTTTTTTAGTACTAGATAGTAAAGGTCATCATATCCATGCAAAACAATCTTAAACTTTCCAAGAAAGATGGCTGCGCATTCCAATGCATGTAAAAATAGTAGATTAACTGGATTAAATCATCAAAAGCCCGGGTAGAAACCTCTCAGTCCAGAATTCACAAGTACATTAATAGTACATGGTCCTGGATTACTAGCATGAGGTTGAATGGCTCTGTTGCTGACGTCACCATAGGAGGAGGTAAAGCAAACAACAAAGTTGGCACTTATGTAGGCTGAGGCATTAACTCTTGGGTGGATCCTATTCCTGAAACTATTCTACTTATAGATTTTTAAACAAGAAGCATAGTTTGATAAAAGCACCAATATTTCCCATCCCATAGATTATTTTTGACCTTTAATTCTCAAGTAGTTAGGTTCCCTTGTTCCCAAAAACTAATGTTGCTCGAATTGTCAAAATTCAGTGAGGTCTCTCCACATGTTACTCACTATAGCACGCAAATCATCTAATTCATTCATGTAGGCAATTTATGTGTTATAAGGCTCACAAACTTGGTGATATATTTCATTGTTTGGCTGGACGAGATAGCACAAAATTGTTGGAGCAACTGAATTAATCTTCTCAATTCTTCAATATCCTGCTGCATTGCTTCTTGTTAATTTATGATTTGTTGTAACTCGGACAGGAGGCAGTTGATGGTCTAAGTGTTGCCTCCCAGATACTGTGTGGCCATCCCCATTTCACATTGTGTGTATTGGTTAAGTTCCTCAACTACCTCATCCTGTTTAGTCTTCTCCCTTGGATTAATATGATTATGCCCAACGACTTCTCTGAATTGATTAATACCTTTCATCCATTCATTGGTGACTCCTCAGTTGTCCATGGTAGATAACTTATGGCTAACACGTTCCGGTCTAAATAATGATAAGTTCATACAGGAATTGTAAGATATGCATGCTAAGTTCATGATGTCAATAATTACTTGATGGATACAATGTAAACTGTTTTCTAGTTGCCAATTATAGTCCCACAGCGCTTCCAAAATTTTGATGAGATCTGTTGAACACTTCCAAAATTAGGGCGTAATGTAAAAACTAGTCAATTGGGAAGTTCATACAATGGGGTAGAGATACCTGGCAATATATTGCCCTATCTGGACTAGATTACTAGCTTTTTATTTTACTTGACTATGGCTATAAGTCCAAAGATGCTCATATTGCTGAATAAGCTGACCCATATTCTGCTGAAGATAAATAAGGCGAATATAAAGTCATATTGTTCAAGACCAAAGAGATGAATTCCCAAAACTAATATTTGGCCAGTTTGTCTCAGCTTCTCTACAGTGAAAATTTAAGTCTCAAATCTTTTATATGAGGAGAAATTGGAACTTAACTTCCTCTATTGCCATTAGATTAGGAGTTAGAGGTTTGACATAGAAGATGACTGATTAATTTACCTTGCCATCTCCCTCTCCTGAGTTGGGTCCATTATAAGGTTTAATTTGACTCTTTTCTGCTACTACAGCCCCCTGTAGTAAGCGCCACTTGTGAAGCGCAAGGTTGCTTTATGCGCTACATGCACAGGTCGATAGTTGGCTCAATCCAAACCTTGGTTAAATTTATAGAATTTCTATACATTAAGATAAACTAGACTTGGTTTATAAAAATATGTTAAAATATTCTGATTAGCAAAAGTTTAATTTGAATTTAAAAGAATCTTTTATCAATATTAATCGTGCAACATTTATATTTGAACAATTTCATGCAAGATGCATCAGATTTCTTATGATAAAGCATACTGACTATAGAGACTTAATTATAATGAAGGGAACTTGATTTTCTAAAATAAGGATCTGGTACATCGATGAATCCCCCCCTTGGGTTAGGACCATCTAGTACTAAAAAAAAAGGATCTGGATAGTGCGTCATTGAATTACGTAAAATGTATTTATGTTTAGGGTAAATTATAATATTAGGAAAGTAGGATCATATACAAATTTGATTTTACAAAAAAGGAATTAAGTCAACGATTATCTAACACAAAGTACAATGTTTTCTGCTCTGTTTATATTTATGTTAACATTGCTCACATCTGAGTTTCACTCATGACAAGTTCAAGGAAGCGTACATCTTCTTTGTCTAATATTACTACCACAAAATCATCAGTAAAATCCATCATTTTAAATGCTGTTTGTCCATGCGCCGTGACTCCATATATACGTGAATTTGTTAAGTGGAGGAGAGGACCCAGGCTGAAATTGTATAATAGGGGAATGAAAAGGTCACATTGTTTGATGCCACCGTGGGGTTGTATTTTGTCAGTGATAAAACCTGGACCATGTAATGCCATAGTGGCTGATCCCATAAGAAGCATGTCCAGTTGACGAGCCTTGTGCGTAATCTGCAAGCCTGAAGGCAGTTTTTTATGAGGTATAATTTACGCGATAATATTCTTTTTGTTGGTCTAGAAACACTAAGCCTCCAGTGACTTGTGATTGGCAACGCTTTGCAAAAGTGTGGATGGTGTCTAAGATTGACCTTCTGGGTGTGTTTCAATATTTATTAAGGTGACAGTACGATTGCTGCAAATTCCCCTAGTTTTTTAGCCATATTTTTTATAAAAGTTTATAATATCAGTGTTAGCATGTGTTATAGGGCGTATTGGATAGATCCATTCTGTCTTCCTTTTAAAATAAAGTAGTCAGATATGCATCCAGGCATCATGGGTGAAGACAGGTATCCATGAGGCAATTGTCATGGAGGTCAGGAGAAGTGGTATCATGTTTTGGAGAAATTTATAAAATAAGTACAGGATTCCATTAGGCGCAGGAAACTTCTGTGCGGCGTACAATGCACTGTTTCCTAAAGTTTCACCCATCATATGAGGTTTATAAAATTTTTCTCCAACAAACGGTGCGCAAATAACAGCACTAATAATAAGCCTCACAGTCTGTTCAGGTTTGGATAATCAAACTTGATATATATGTAAGTAAATCTGTTTATTTCAGCTGATACTAAATCCATGGTGCTTGCCTCAGTACCATCTGTTCTTCAAACCTGTGTGCAAGCTATTATATTTTTAAAGAGTGGAATTGTCAGATGAAGTAAGTTGAGTAGGATCTACTTGCTTTTATATCCTTACTTTTTAGCCATAAAACTTAATAAAGTTTTGGTGCTTATGGATGAGTGCGTTTAGGTGAGCTGATATTTCTGCCCATATAAGCCTCCATCCTTACTATATATCACTTAATGGAGCGTTGTTCTATAGGTGGTCTACCTCAGCTAAGGTGCGTATAATAATGACTGAGTCTGCCTGGTGTTTGCGAGAAGCTAGGTGACTGGGCTTTCTAATTAGAAAATTTTAAAGTTTGACCATGTTAAGCAGGGTTTGTGTGAATGGGAATAGTGAAACCTAAGCAGTACTCATTTTCAATCCAGATGGTGAGTTCAGGGAGTAAAATTGTGGCAGGGTGAATTTTTCCTAGTGGTCATCTGTTCAGATACACTTGGTAAGGACAATGTCACTAAGGCCAATTTTTAAGACATCCAACATGCCAAGTAAAGACTTGGCTTTTATTGAGGATACTTCAATACCCATGATAGAATCAATAGTCTTAACGGCATCGCTGTTCTGATTATTCTTGAGTAGGATCTGCAAGGGGATAGTTGAGGGTGATGCTGTCAAACAAACATCAACCTCATTAACAAATATTATGGAAATGGAAGTAGTACTTTCTACGCTACAAGCACTGATGAAAGGCTGAACGGGTTGGATGGGAGAAGATGTTCATACCATATGAGGTGTGGTTTAGTTTTTAGAATCAGAGTTGGCCTGGACTTTCACTTGGTAGTTGGGAGCAGAAGCCATGCCATAGATTCCAATTACACTAGTTTCTTCATTATTTAAATCAGCCATTTTACTCGCTTAAATTTTTATCAAGATTATGGTGATTTTTAAATATATGATTAAATGTACAATTTGTGACAAGAATCTGTGTGAATTTTATCAGAAAAATGGTGTTGTGACATTTCTTAAGGGTGGTTTCTTTTAACTTTCTCCGCTGAGTGAAGCTAATACGGAAAACAGAAGGGAGTTGGCGACCACCATTATAGATATCATTGAGTGTAAACCCTCCATAGGTAGTGGAAGTTTCTTTGTAAAAGGCATGATTTTAGAAGTCACTAAGTTTAAAGTGCTTTTTGTAGTTGAATTAGTTTTTTTAAGGATATTACATAATATCCCACTACTATACCATAACTGAGTTCCAAGCTTTTATACTTTTAAGGGATTAAGTAGTGGAGTCTAAGAACTCTTTTTTAAGCTGGATGAGCAAATGTTTTTAAGGACGTCAAGAACTTTGTGAAAGGTCGCTGCTCAGTCTTCTGTTCTCTGGCGTTATTGGAAATGGTGATGATTTTTATCTATTTAATATGGCAATATTCTCCTTTATTGTGGAAACTTAAACTCTAGCTTTCTCCTTTTAAATTGTGTCATATATGTAAAAATTGATTCAGATGCTCAGGGATCTTCCCTGAGAACAGGCACAGAGTTATGTTATATTTTGAGGATTTTATTTTCTGCTGCTAATCTATTGTAGATTTCTCTGCATATATTTTTGATTTTAGACAAATATGCCTCAGCAGAAATTAATAAAATGAAGGATTTGGTATTTGCTTTTTCAGAAAAATGGTGAATTCAATTTGGGGGAGCAGCGGACACAAAGCACTGTCCAGGGTATGTCTCAAGGCCACTATTTTCAATTTTGTTAATGCTCAGGGCCCCTTCCTTTTTCTTTATTATAAGGGATGTATTTCCCTGTTAATCTAATGGGCACAGCGGGGACCCTTACACAATATTATCAGAGAAGCTGATTTTTGTAGTTGAAAAAGCTGTTAATTTGTGCAATAGTTTGTCAATTCAAGTATAAGGTCAATTCATTGATATTGATATTAGTTTGCCTTCATGCATATTGGGATGGGTTATGTTCAGTAAGGGAAGTTCTCTGCTAGGGAGGGTATCATACAGGCCAAGAGTGGGCATCAAAACGTGGAGCTCAATATGACCCAGCGAGTTCTCTATGGTCATAGGTTACTAATCTGTTGATGGGTTAGACCAACAGTTAAATTTGCAAACCACAAAGGGGTTAGGAAGTGGAAGCAAAGGGATGGAATTTGAAAATTCCTCATGCTCAATCGCCTTGTTTGGAGTATAACCACTGGCCACAAAGAGCATTTCAGTGTACCAGGAAATATTTGTGATGAGCACCTGGCCATCTAAATGTATCTGAGAATTTTTAATCTTTATTTTTGTCTGCATATACACCACCCTACAGTGGCATGTCCATATTGATTGTGTTGGTAAGAGTTTGCTGGACCAAACCTCCCCTCAAACTAATATAGTGAGTTTCTTGGATGGCCAAGATGTCTACAAGGGTTTTGCATGAATGTATTTTCTTAATTTGACACTTTAATAAGCTGATTCATAAAATAATCTTATTTGAGGTGGGCTGACCTTGGGATGAATATACCACACTGATAAAGAGGATAGGGAGTAGGGAGCGACAATATAAGAGTGGAGGACAAAACCCAAGTACTGAGGGTAAAACCTTCCTGCGCGTGTTCTGATAGGCTGGGATTACTTGAATCTAACTTCACTAATTCACTGGTCAGATTGAGGCATGGTGCGCAAATCCACATCTATTGATATTCTCTTAGCACAGAAAGGCAATTAATGCAATTTCTGCCATGACAGGATTTGAACCCACGACATGAGGGGTGATAGTGGGACACCTTCCTGACTATGCCACGCCCCCTCTGAGTCCTACAATAATTAGCATATCTAACATACTGAGATGCCTTGTTGCAAGTGGTTTCACCAACCATCATTTGATGCACTACTAATTAAGTACTTATACATAGAACTTAAAATTATAGATAGGATTTGATGGCATAAGAAGTTTTAACCTATGGCCACCAACTTCACAGGGAGTGGCTAAAGCTGTAATAAAGTACTTTTGGTGCTTGTGCCTCGGCACCATAGATTTATATATCTGATGGATCAAATCCCATGACACCGCTAGTGCAAACTCTACCACCTCAATCTAATTTATGCTTTGGAATTTTTAGCCTCAGCGTTTGGATCTTCTCTGATTTATCTCTATCTTTAACCTCTTTTTTATCCCCCATGCTGGCATAAAATATTTGGTATGAGGTTTCATCTCTTTATTGGGGTTATACGCCAGAGTCTTAAAAAAATAATTATGACTATAAGTGAACTATGCCAAGCCTTAGTGATTTGCTCTATTAGCCTAGTATATAGTACTATTTTTTGCTAGTCTACTGCTTTTTATTTCTTATTAGTATACAGAAAATGCACAAATAGGTATTAGTAGAAGAGGCATACCTTGGCTGAATTCTAATGGTAAGGGACTTTTTCCTACGTTGCTAGAGTAAACCTATCTGAAGATGAACATCATAGTGAGCCATTGAGCCTGTGTAATTACCTGATATTGCATTGTGCTCTTCAATATTTGTTTAAAAAACTTATATCAAAAATTGTATTTTTTAAAATATATTTCTAAGGTCACTGTCTTCTAACAGTGCTTATAGTTTTGAGCATATTCCCCTGTACAATAGAACTTTAACGCCTAAGGCTGATGTAAACATTGTGATGCTCACGATGGGAACTTACATTAGTTCCCTGTAGTTCTATTTAATCAGCATGGATTTGATGTTCTCTGTTAAAAGTTCCCCTCTGGAGGAAGTAGTAAAGATGGTTGAAGTTGAAGAGGTCACCTAAGCGGCCCTGAAGAATCAGTCCAATGATATTTGCCAAGTGTGAGTGGCTTTAAATGCTCACGTTGGCTAACTTTCAGATATTATAGTTGATCACAACCATCAAATGAAAGAATTAAAATAAACTACTGAAGCGCATTAACGCCGCCTTAAAGACTGGATGCAGATATATTGGTGCTGTTCATTATAATATATATATATGTATGAAATGATGGAGGCTTTGCAACTTGAAGTAAAAACCCAGGGCAAAAGGTCAGGTGCATAGTGAATGAGAATATTAATATGAACGCGGTTTTTTTGGCCAACTCTTAAAAAGTAGAAAAAATGGAAGTCCTTTTGCAAGTAGAGCTTTTCCAAATTGCTACTATGTGGTACAACTTAATAGTCAATCTGGTGGCCAATTCACTGATATTATCAGTAAAAATCATGTAACATTTTCTGTAGGAAGGAAATATCAAAGGCGATGAGGCGTGGGGTCCACAGGAGGCGCCTATGTTTTTTATCCTCATCTCTGGATGTTGAGGCATCAGCATATCCGGATATACCAGAGACTCACCCATGAGAAAAATTAGCTCTATTACCTGCAATATCTCTGGTCCAACCTGCTCGCGATCTTGCTGTAAGTCCTATGCAGGTTACCTGTAAACTTTTTAACCTATCCTGCTCCAGTGGTTTAAGGCCGGTTTACCCTTACATCTCATCTTCACCACTCAGAAAGTCATTTAGGAGCAACTCAGAGCCTATTAAACTACCATCATGAGCTACAATTTCATGTTAACCCTATCAACTTACTGAATTTAGATATAAAAGCCAAAGAACACAATTTTAGGTCTCTTTTAAATTTATATGGCCGGTGATCTGAGAAGGCTAAGTTGGCAACAGTAATGAATTCGCTGGACTCTGAAAGCCAGGTGCTGATCATGTATAAAATACTGAAGATTAGCGCTACCTACTGCAATGCCAAGGATCTTCTCATTAAGGAGTTCAGGGGGCAAAACGGATGACCACCTGTAAGACTGAGTTGTTTAATTTTTAAAAAAGGATGAAACTATGGAAGTTTTTGCAGAGTGCTTTTATTTATAAGCACAGACACTATATGTCACTTACATTACAAATAATTTGGCGCGTAAATTACTTTAAGCCATGCCTAGGAGCCTTAACAAGTTTTGTATTGGGTAATGATTCCCATTTTTAATGATAAGAATGATATCACCCATATGGTGAATTATCTCCAGCGTTGCGCCGTCACTTTTGGGGACCCAACAAGAGTTATTGGGAGCCTTTACAAACCACGGCCTCAGCACATTTCCCTGAAAAGGATTAACTTCCACCATATGTCACTCGTTTGGAAAAGCCTGATGCTAGTAATATAATTTTGATTGCTGAAAAAAGTTTGGCACTCACACAAACCATTGTCCTAAGTTAAGTTATAAGCTCTAGGTTAATGCTGTGAAAGCTTTAAATGGCAACAAAGTGGGATAAGACAGGGTGGAGTAGAATTATGATTTTCTAGTTCCACTCCTTTAAAAATCTCAAGTAAGAGTATATCGCTGAGACCCTCTTTCATGAGAGGAATGAGGAATCACACCAGGACGCATTCACTGGTTCCAGTGTCAACAATTAATTGGCATAGTGACGACTACCAACTCATAAGAATAATGTGTCGCTGAGTTGGTGGAAGGAGTAGCATTGAACCATATTTTTCAACAGTTGAAAACACTTTAGTTTTAACTCTATCTAACTGACTCTTACATTGATCAGGGTTAAAGTGGTGGTGCCTATCAAGGCCTTAAAAGAGTTCAACCTCAGTAATGCGAAGAGCTCCATAATATTTTTAGGTCAAGTGAACAAAGTAGAAGTTCTTGCAATAAATCCCACTGATACTTTTTTCTGAGTGTAATCTAATATCTGTACAATATCAAAGTCTGAGCAATAGTAGACGGTGTAAAAGCAATTAATATTGTGTTCAACTGAATAAAAAACTGGGGCTTTTTTCAGACATACATCTAAAAATATCTATGAGATTTCTGGCACTCAGACTGAGACTTCAGAAGAAGCATATAGTGTGTTACCACTGCAGTATGACTCCATGGTTATTTCCACTCCAGCTATTGTGTTTCATAATCAAAATTATGACTAATAATTGGGATTTCTTTTTTGAGGAATATGGGGACAAAGCCAGTTTGAGGAAAATATGTTTTATTGGGAAAAACTATTCCAAGATTTTATAACTGGAATGATACAGACACGGCGTCCCCAAAGAAGGGGTTGCTAACATTATATACAATATTCGTATAGTGCTAATTGATTATCATTGGCTACGTGACTGTACCTGGAGGTCCCAATGCATATTAAAAAATTCAAGGATATTTCCATATGCGCTAACCATACCCTAAACATTCTGGTGGGTCATCAAGTTATAGTGGAAAAAGAAATTGCCTTAGCCATCCTTCAGTGATTATATGATGAGATAATCTCCACGTTTAATTGATTCAAGTTAGAAAAAGTCGCTGCACCTTGATTTATTATATCAGAGCATGGCGAAATTCATATGCTTTTATCTAACATGTACCCTTATTCTGTTAAGGTTAATTGTCATCAATTAGTGGATTTAGTTCATGTAAAATTTGAGGAGGTCTTAAATATCCACATGTCTGGAAATATGGAGGAAATTGGGCTTGAGGACAATAAACGTCATGCAGTATGTTTTCTGAAACCTCAAGGGTGTTTTTCAGGGTTAACGGATGATGAAGGGGATCAAGCGCTGACCTTATTTGACAAGTATAGTAATATTTTTTATAAAAAGATGATACAAAAGGGGTGTGCACATGATGTGTTGCACCGGATCTATACTGGTAATCATCTGCCAATTTGCTTTCATCCTATTTGGCGTTATAAGGTGGTGGGTGAAGTCATTAACTAAGAAAACAAATAACTTGTGTAGCAGGGGATGTTAGTGCCTTTAAGGGTCCTTTGGCTGCCTTGTTTTAGTCATTAAAAAATAATGATGGGTAAATTTTGAATGATAAAATATGGCCAAAAACTCACCAATATTAACAAGAAAGATACTTACCTTCACCCCATATTAATGATGCACTAGATTAGTTGGCGGCCAAAAATACTCTTTCGTTATGAATTTTATATCAGGTATTGGAAGATTGAATTACTTCAAGTAGAACAGAAGAAAGAAGCTATGATTACAGCTCAGGTTCTATACCAACACACTAGGATGCCACACGGGTTATGTAACGCCCCTGTGACATTCCAACATGCCATGGACAGCATATTAAGGGATAAAAAAATCTCCTTTATGTTATTGTATCTAGATAATAAAGGTTCTTCTGGAACATTTATGGATTATTTGCAGCAACTAGAGGGAATTTTCAGCCAGTTGCCCAGCCAAATTGAAAATCAAACCTTGTATTTGCAATTTCTTCCATGAACAACATGCGTATCTGGTTTTTTATTGACAAACAAGGGTTATGGCGCTAGCCCAATATGTTTTGAGGCTTTCAATAAATGTCATGACAAAGGAGCAAGCGTAATATTCAGGCATTTTTGAAGATGATTGGTTAGCATCGCCAGTTAGTAAAAACTATAGCAAGATAGGTAAACCATTTGTCAGGATTTGAGATAAAAATCGTATCAAATTCCCATCCTCTGAATCAGGCTGTGCCAAATTGGTCATCAAACCTACCCAAGCTAAATCTATTTCAGGATCATCCTCACCTAATCCAGAGTCACGTGGGGGGCATCTCCACCCATTCAGTCAGGTGAGCGACGCTATCCATTAAGGACGCCCACGAGGAGGCCATTTCAGAAGATCAGTAAAGATCCTGATCAGATGAGGCCCCAACAATCCCAAAGACACCATGTCCCAATGCACCCTATAAATATTGAAGCCTTTTAGTTTAATAAAATATTTGGTATTATAACCCATTTTTCCCGTTTTCTCCTCAGCACTCTTTCCAATTTTTCCAGCTTCAAGCCACTGCGAACCCCAGCACCAGTCCAAAGAACTGTAGCACTGACGGAAGTGGTGCTCACTACAGGGGGCTCCAAGCTGACCTAAGTGAAAACGTCTATCACAAAAACGGAAACCAATAGCAGCCCTGACGACCAAACAACTGGTCGATTGAGGAGTGTTACACGATGGGTTAGTACCTCATGGTATGCAATGCCACCTTTGCAGCCAGAAAGGCTAGAATTTTGCACTACCTTACAACTCTCGCTGCCCTCCCTAGATGGGAGCCAATACCAACTCCAGTATGAGCATATCAATGATGTCATTCAACAACTAATAAATGGCATCTACTGTGAGGGCGCCCGCTCCAGCCACTCCCGCGCCTCCTCCATACCTTCCATAATGTGGGACCTCTACGCCTCAGCCATATTGCCACCTGGGGAGCTTACCCTGGGGCCTGACCGCTACCTTCATAACTTTGTCCACCCCGCTATCCATCACTTCCTCCAGTTAATCGGATTACACCATCAGGAGGTCTCCTGGCAACTAGGGCTCACCCAGAAATTACATTCCTACATTATCAATTTTATGGCGCCGCCTCCTCCTTTGTGCATGACAATCGCAAAGCTATTCTTAATAACTGGTGATTAATTAATGAGATCTTTGATCAGATTGTAGTACTGGATAGCGGAATCTCTGGCTACCTTGAGGAGCAATTTCGCCAAAACGCCCAGCTATTCACAGCAACATGGACCCAGCGTCTACAGCAAGTCAAAGAACTGGTACAATCCCTAAAGCAGCACTACTGAGAGCTGGCCTCTCATGACTACCCCCCACGGGTGCTGGGCCAGAAGGTCCCAAGGGGCGTCAAGGGCCAGCCAGACCCGAGGGACCACGTGGGCCTCAAGGGCCCCCAGGCCCCCCAACCTCAGGCGAACCCAAAAACCCCTGGTGAAGGGATATAATGACCACCCTGGCTACCTTACAGGATCAAATCCAAAAGGTGGCATTGGGGTGCAAGCTCTGATCGAACAGTGTCCTCCTCAACCTCAGGGTATCCATTGAAGCGTTATTGGATGAGATGGATAACCTCAGCGCCTTCACAAAGCTTACTGATGCTCGTATCTCCCAGCTTGAGACAACATGTCAAGGGCTTGAAACCTGGTTGACCACCATCAAAAACCAGTTACATCTACAGAACGCCGAGATTCAATCCCTAAAGGAGAAGGTTGCCCATAAGGCTTCTGCGTCCACCCTCAGCTGGAATTGGGACTACATCCAAGAGGACTTAGAGGGCTTGCGGAGGCAGTTAGATCAGTGGGTTCCTCAAGATTATGCGGAAATGGAGATCTCGGAACTGACCCCTATCTCAGGCGTTAACACCCTTTCCACTCCCATTGTATCTAACTTTAAACCTAGTTTCAAGGAAAGGTTCACCCCCAGACAGGAAAGTATCGCCTCCTTCCTGTATGCCTATGAGAGTTCCATGGAGGAGGCCACCAATCAACAAAAGGTGAAGCATATCCACTCCTGTCTAGACAGCATCGCCCAGGAAATCATGACCCCTCATTTGAAGGAGTGTAACACCTGGGAACAGGTCCGCACCTCCCTGATCCAAGAGTTTGGCAGCAATCAAATTATGGCCAACCAGAAGCAAGTGTTCATGGGCATTCAACTGAACAAAGGAGAAAACCCTATGGTTTTTGCTAACCAGTTCTACGCCCAGGCACAACCTTTGGTCATGATGAACCATATAACTCTGGACAACGCCATCACCGCTGTCATCTCCGCCTTGGGGTTCTATCCTAAGGTCCAAATGCACATGATTGGGCAGAAGAAAAGGTTCACCTGTATTAGGGAGATTAAGGAGGCCTTAACGAGATCCCTGTCTCCTTCCTACACTTTATGGCCATGACTACTGGCCCCTCTAACCGCCCTAGGGTACATGTAGTCAAAAACCAGAAGAACCCCCATCCTCGATGCACCTATTGCAATGGCTTTAGACATAGCGCTAAGACCTGCTGGAAATATCTTGCTGAGGAGGCGGGAAAAGGGTCATCAGCATGAAGGACGAGGCGCTCCATGCTGACATCTCTTCACAGCCTCAAGTATCCCCCTCGCATAAACCAGAAGCCATCATTTCTGAGGAAGTAGTTGTGGTATCTGATGACAATAAAGACATTAATACTGCTTACTCTTCTTCTGGTGATTCTCCCATGATCCTTACATTACCGCCCAGTTTGGAAGTTTGGTTAACTGAGTTGCCATCCGGGTCCACAAGATTCCAGTTTATGACATAGTTGACAGTGGCTCCCCCATGAACGTCATCTCTTCCAAGCTGATGAAATGCATCAAGGTTTCTCCCAATATGCTGCACTACATGAGGTATGGAACAGCTGGCCCCCAGTGCACCTGATCCATAGGGTCCTATTCCTCTCTACTGATTTGGTTCAGAAATCTCACTTTGGATATAACCGCCATTGCTCTGGACAACCCCAGCTATGATCTGCTCCTCAAGACACAGTTCCTTTGAGACTATTTGGCGGTTCTCCACTACAATGGTGGTTTCCTCTCCCTTCTAGGGAATTGAGTCCCTCTGGTTTTTGAGACTGCTCATGACTCTAGGGCTGAGGTCAAGGCCCGAGCCTGCCTATTGGAGACTGAAGGATGAATCAATCAGCTCGAGTATCACATCTGGGGCTCTCAAGTCCGACTACCCCCTCCTGCTATTAACAGATTATAGGGGATGGCGATCTACTTGCCCCGGGTGACTACCGTACCCCCAAAATCCCAAGTCATCATCAACACCCTGGTCCATGTCAACATTCCCTCAGGGTATTTACAGGAGGTCTGAGGCCTAGATAACCTGTCTCCCAAGGAAGTGCTGACCTGCCCCAGGATCCTTGATCCAGTGTATGCTGGATCTATATCAGTGTTGCTAGCCAACCTGACTGACAAACCAAAAGTTGTAGGCCTGAACCAAACTGCAACTTATGTCTGCCTGTTACCGATTGGGGCTGTTGCCAACATTAGAAGCTTTGGGGACTTAAGGGACTTTGGCTTGAAGTCATCACCCTCAGTTAATTTGGTCGACGCTAATATAGGGAAGGACCTCTCTGATGAACAGCGACTTAAGGTTCAGAAGCTCCTGGAGGAATACTTGGACCAATTCTCCACTTAAACCTACAATTTTGTAGGGATGAACGGAGTCCTCCACCATGTAGAAACTGGGGATGCCCCCCTTTTTGGTCCTGGACTTACTGAAAGAGCAAGGTTGAAGAGGCCCAGGTCATGGTAGAACTCAAACAGCTTCTTGATGCTGGGCTCTTGGTCCCTTCGCATGGTCCTTGGTCCTCCCCTCTTCTGCTGGTCCAAAAGAAGGATAGCAAGCACCAGGTGGTGATGGATTATTGACGACTCAACTCCATCACTAAGAAGGACAGCTATCCTATGCCCTATATTGATGATTCTCTCTGTCTGCTTGTGGGTTCCCAGTACTTTTTGGCCATGGACCTCACCAGCGGGTATTAGGAGGTCAAGCTCGCCCCCAAAGACCGAGCCAAGTGTGCTCTAATCTCCCATGAGGGGCTGTTTGAGTCCACCCTGATTCCCCAAGGCCTCTGCAACGCCCCGGCCACGTTCCAGCGTGCCATGTATGGGATCCTTGGGGACTTGGAGCTCTCCTGTGTCCTTGTCTACCTGGATGACATCACCGTTTTTTCGCAAACCTTTAACGGACATGTAGAGCATCATAAGGAAGTCTTTAAGCATCTCAGGAAGGCCTCCATCAAGATAAATCTCTCAAAGTACTCCTTTTTCCAGCCTGAGCTAGAATTTCTAGGACACAAGGTCTCCAAGCGTGGCATCCAACCTATACCCAACAAAGTCAACGTCATAGAAAAGATGTTGCACCCCCAAAGCTTAAGAGATATTCAAGTCTTTTTAGGTATGGTGGGCTAACCATCAGTTCATCCCACGGTTTGCCGACCTAGCTAAGCCATTGTTCTACCTCCTACAAAAGAATGTACCATTCGAGTGGTGACCTGAGCAGGAACGGGCCTTCAACGCCTTACATATGGCCTTATGTACTAAACCTGTTCTAGTTCATCCTCACTTAGACCAAACTTTCTTGCTTTTTACGGACGCAAGCAACGTCGCCGTCAGAGCTATCCTGGCTCAGCATGATGAGGATCAGGTCGATCATCCCATGGCTTATTTTAGTAAGACACTAAGTAAGTCTGAGCGTAGCTACAGCGTCACTGAGAGGGAATGTCTAGCCATTAAACATTTTTGGCCCTACCTCTACGGTACACATTTTACTGTTTTTTACAGACCATTCTTCCCTCCAGTGGCTGCAACAAATGAAAGACCCCAATGGTTGGTTGGCCAGGTGGGCCCTACGACTGCAAAGCTATGACTTCACCATTGTCCACCGCGCAGGCGCTATACACCAGAATGCTGATGGCCTCTCCAGGATGCCGGTATTAGCAGTCCTGACCCCAGAGGAAGATTGGCTCTATAACCTGATAGGACAGCCCAAATGATGGGAACTGGAAACCCCTGAGGTTCAGGCCAAGCTCCACCAAATGACTCAAGACACTCAAATCAAGGATGGGCTACTCTACAAGAGGGTCAACAAGAAGTGGCTTCCCTACATCCAGCCTTCCTCTTGAACTGAAATCATCCTGGAAGGCCATTCCACTGTTGGACATGGTGCGGTTAAGAAGACTCATGAATAGCTGAAGTCACGCTGCTACTGGGACCAAATGGTAGAAACCATCCAAGAGGTTCTGGAAGCACGTATGACCTGCCAATCCCAAGACCGGGCCAACCCTCAATATCAGCACTCAGTTGTTGCCCCAACCAAGCCTTTCAATGTCATTAGTATCGATGTGGTTTTCCCCTTCCCACTGGGCTGCATGGTCAAAAGTATATTATCCTAGCCATAGACCACTCAACTAAGTGGGTCGAGGCGAACTCAGTCCCTGCAGCCACCGCTAAGGCTACCGCCCTATTTCTTGTTTTCTCCATTTTTACCCAGCATGGGTGCCCCAAGACCTTACTTTTGGACAATATGTTGAACTTCACCTCCCAGGTAATGCAGGAACTAACTTCGCTATTTAGCACCACCCAGAGTTTCGCTGCCCCTTACCACCCTTCTACTAACGGGGTGGTAGAACGTGATAATGGAACTCTTGTTTCCATTCTATGGTAGTTGGCCGCCTCAGATCCTGCCCGTTGGAACCATTGTCTGCCCAGCGCCTTGCTTACCTACTGGGTAAGCTATCACCGTGTCATCAAGATGTCCCCATTTGAAGCCCTGTATGAGCGGGCACCTCAGCTACCCAGTAGCGTCCAGCCTTGCTCAAAGCCTCCACCCCCAAGAACTCCGATTTAACTATGAGGGCTTTAGCCAATGAAGTTGTACAGCTCCAAGCCCAAGCCACTCAAGGCATTATCACCACCACTGGAAGAGAGACATCCTGATCAAATCTCAGTTGGCCCTCCATACCAGATTTTCAACTAGGTGAACTCATTCTCTTTTATCATCACCGACCTGGTGGCCAACAGAATAAGCTTGATGTACTGTGGTCTGAACCCTACAAAGTCATACATAAGGTGAAGTCTGAGTACCCCCTGCAGACATCAATCAAGGGACTGTTATAAATTGGGTGCATGGTCAGTTCCTCCGGCTGTATACCCCCCTCTGACAGGATCTTGAGGGGGGCTTAGTAGGATTTGATATAAAAATTGTATCGAATTCCCATCTTCCAAATCAGGCTGTGCTGAATTGGTCATCAAACCTACCCGAGCTAAATCTATTTCAGGATCATCCTCACCTAATCCTGAGTCACGTGGGGGGCATCTCCACCCATTCAGTCAGGTGAGCGATGCTATCCATTAAGGACGCCCATGAGGAGGCCATTCCAGAAGATCAGTACTGATCCTGATAGGATGAGGCCTTGACAATCCCAAAGGCACCATGTCCCAACTCACCCTATAAATATTGAATCCTTTTAGTTTAATACAATATTTGGTATTCTAACCCATTTTTCCCGTTTCCTCCTCGGCACTCTTTCCAATTTTTCCAGCTTTGAGCCACCACGAACCCTGGAGCCAGTCCAAAGAACTGTAGCGCCAACACCATTATTAACCTTCTCAAGACCAGAGATTCAATTGAATGGACAGAAACCTCTCAGCTCACCTTTGACCAATTATGGCTTTTCCTAACCCAAGCGCCAATACTAATGTATCCAAACTTTGGTAAACTGTTCATTATTTAGAAGAATGCATACCTCAACGCCATATGGGCGGTTTAATCTCAGCAAATAATTAGTGGGAAGAACACCTTGTCACTTGCTGCAGTAGGACACTGAATATACATCAACATTTATACTATTACTGAGAAAGAGTTTCTTGCTGACATTTACGCTTGTATACAATTTGGGGCTAAATACATGGCATGCATTTTACTGTAGTAACTAACCATGCTTATTTGCGCTGGTTTCAGAACCTGAAGGAGCCCAAATAAGTTGTTGGCCTGCTGGCATTTGAAAAAGACTAGCATATGATTTCAAAATTTAACACCAACTCATTGTCAAGCATCAAAACGCAGATGAACTCTCCCAGTTGCCTACTATAGACTTGATGGATGATAAGGATAGTACTCTTATTTAACCTTGGCAATCTGTCCAGGTGATGGACATTACTGATGCTCTAACGATTTAAAACTTAACATTAAAATAAATAAAGTCAAAACGAGATGGATGGATCTACTTGAACTGATGAAAATTCAAACAAAACACAACAACCAAGTCGGAAGCAGAAACTGCTATAGATCCATGACAATGGGTGAAGGGAAATTGGGAGGCTCTTCTTCCTCATCTGTTATTGACAAAAGTGGCATAATGTTGATAGCAATGGTGTGGGCACATCATGGAAATGGGGGTTGAGATAACAAATGGGTGCTTACAACTCAATGTGTGCAATGAGGAGGGTGGAAATATAGCCTGCAAGTGCTTTTTCGCCTCAATGCATACTTTAGTTAGGGTGGCGATGGTTACTAGGTTGTTGTGGGTAATGCGGGACTTTGGGCCAAACTTTGTGACTGCCAAAACCTTTTTGAACTGCTGTATTTGCCACCTGATAGTATTGAAGATGGTCTTTTTTATGTTTTACAAGCATGGTACTAGGTAAGATAGGAGGTGGCAGGCCCGTAGCCTGTACTGAAAATGATTTTGCAATGGCTTTACAGGTTGGGAGACATTTGGGGGAGGTAACTGCCTCTTCAGCTAGTGATGTTCACTTTTTGAATAGGGTGGCATCAGGGGAGGCGCATAATGGTGCCTTGGGAATTGGGCCACATATTCAGTATTGAGGTACATCTGAATGGAGGGGCCCAGCCCATTCAGATTCAAGGATAAGCTCACCTGATTCAACAAACTCAACAAATTAATACCATTGATTTTGGTTGAATTTGATTGAGTTGTTTGCATATGGGTTATCTGTTGCATTTGGCTGGGAGGATGGTTTTGAACTTACTTTAGTCCATTCTGGCTCCTGATTGGCGGATTCAGGAGAAGAGGTTTATTATGGTAATTTTTGGTTTATTGATTCAGTGTTTGCTGTGGCTACCACTTTGGGGGATGGGGGAAGGATAGTGCCCCATTAAAAATGTTATTAATCAGCTATGAGGTCATCATGCATAGAGTCAGGTGTGGATGCCACAGCTTGTGAGATTGAGGGGCAGCACAATTTTGAATGGTCCAGTTCGAAAAAGGTAGGGCAAATGTGGCGCCCTCCATCCACTCAAGCCCAAAAAGGATGGTCTAAGGCAGAGGAGATAATGGTGCGAGGGGGGATTGAAAAGCTATTACTGTTGATACTGGATGTATAGTTGTAAAGGCGCAGGGGCCTGTGAGGCGAGTGGCTCCATTGGGAACCACAAAGTGTATCATGGGATCATAACCGTTTTCCAGTAATCCAGAGATAATTTCATCCATTAAAATTTTAGGTGGTAGGTGGGTAGGGAGGCCTGCAAACTGAACCACAAGAATTGTATCTGCGGGCAACTGGGTATGAGTAGTTGGGAGTGGGGTGCCCTGGAACACCAAGGGGATGGTAGCTGCTACTGCAGCATCAGCTTCACTTGAGAATCCAAGATCCAAATACCCTTTAAGGGTGGAAGTCAATGAAGCCTGCAGACTGCATAACATCCTGGGATAATTTAATAATGGCTTTATCTGTATAGGGGAACAGCTTGCCATATTCAACCCAGAGGCCAAATTGAATGTTGCTCCAGAAGAGCACAAGGGAGCAAGCTGGCACCACCTGGGTTCAGGCGAGATCTAAGGCTAAGTCCTTAGGTGGGGCATAGAATGCTGAATAATTTGGAGGGCTAGCTGATCCAGCCCAAAAATGTTTTGGAAATTCCTGAAAAACATTAGGAGGTGGCGCACCATTGCGCCACATGGGGGCTTTGGGCGTAAAATGCATCAAAAAGGGTAGCTTGAATAGGGCAATTATGAGTGGAACTATTCTTACTAAAATTTAGATTAAGATTCAACTAAAAGTGAGCAAATTGAGAGAGAGAGTTTTCTGATAAGAATAATATATTTATCAAAATGGTTACTCAGAAATATGTTAATGAGGCTACTAAGGTTCAATAAATATTTGACAAAATCAGAAAAAAGAATATTGTGAAAGATGGAAATTGTATAAGGTTATTGAAAAAAACATTTTTGCTCCTTAGTCCTAACAAACAGATAGACTGATCATTTCTGCGCATAAGGTGACAGGACACAGTAATATAAGAAAGCGCTTGAGAAACTATGACCCATTATTATTAAGATCCCATGTCATATGACATCCATGAGACTATCAGCTTCTGCCACAAGTGTCAAGCAGAAGCTACCTATTGGAAAGCCACTTCTAATTGGTTAAGCCCACTATTGCCTGGCACACTGTCTCCATAGATGCTGTGGGGCCCTTAACTAATACGCCTAAAAATTTATATATATCATCGTGGCCACTGATTATTTAATCAAGTTGATGGAGGATAAGGCAGTCAGGGACTTAAGGCCATGACTATGTCTAAAATTTATCCTCAAAGATGTTCATTATTGGCATGGATGCCCAAAGTTTCTGCTGATGGATAAGGGGACCTATTTTACATCCCAAATGACTCTAAACTAATTATTTAATGGGTATATAAGGGGTACTATCTACGCCCTATCACCCAGAGACTAAAAGAACTTTCAAATGGGTGAACAGTACCCTTGTGGGGATTCTATGTAAGTTAGTTACAGACAAATCATCCAACTGGAACCTTTTCCTTCCTTCCTTCATATATTTCTTCAACATCATGTATTAAAGCCTATAGGCACTCCCCGCTTGTTTTACTACATGGGAAGCAGCCTGCATTGCCCCACTTTTATATTTATGTGTTACTTAAAGAATATGTTTCTTAGTAGATACCATAATAATCTCACATGAAATTTAAAACAGCTACAAAGTTCTGCTTACTCAAACGCTCTGGCTCAGAAGTTCAATGATAGAGAACATTATAACAAGGACCACTATACATTACCTAGTTTTGGAATAGGGGAATTAGTGTGGTATTATGACAACTATGGTTCTGGATGAACCAGTAAACTAGCGCATATTTGGAATAAACCTTTTGAGATCTTAGAGAAAACATCTACTGATGCCTACACACTAAAGGATCTTATTAAGAGCCATATTATCAATTGAGTGAATGCTAAGTTTCTGAAGAAGCACTACCCGCACTCTGGTCTTCCAGCCTCTATCTTCCAACAACTCATCTGACCCCACTTATCTTTGTTATCTGACGTTTAATCAAGTGGGGGAATTGTTGCAAGTGATTTGATCACCCACATTTAATGCACTCTTTATTTAATAATTTTCAACTAATAACTAAAGATAGGTTCTAATAAAATAAGGAGTTTGAGCATATGGCCCTCAACTTCATAGAGAGTCGACAAAGATATACTAAATTACTATTTGATCTTTCCCTGGCGCCGTAGATTTATATATACAGCAGATTGAATCACATACCCTGCCAGTGTAAATTTTAATACCATAATCTAATTATCTCTTTGGCTTCTCACCACAGCGTTTAGATCCTCAACGATTCATCTGTATTTTAACCTTTATTTTGTCCCCTGCTCCAGCATAAAAATATTCAGTAAGAGGATATATTATTATTTTAAGGTCATATGCCAGAACCTCAAATATGTGATGAACAGGATCTTTTGACATCTCCATGAAGCAGTTAGGCAGGTGAGCCAGATAATGGCCCACAAGCAGGAGAGTGCGGCAATTCTTAGATACGTAGTTCATTGACTTGATGAACAGTTGTTGATATATCTTTTAAAATGGTAAATATGATACTGACGCTTGAGAGGATTACCTGTCTGCCAAAGAGAGCGTACAGAGAGGCAACAGCATTCTGAAGTCAGAGTTATAGTCCATTTTCTGTTTTAGTCCATTTCACCTTCCCAAAAAATTTAGAATGATTTTAAGTTTCTAGGTTTATCTTTAACCTTTGAAGCTTTTATCATATATATTAATAGATAAATTTACCTAGGCGCCTTTGTCAGTTTGTATCTATGCTATAAAATGGCGGATATGGTGAAATTTGTTCCCATGGACTCTGTGGGAAGTGGGCTATCTGTAGGATTGCCTCAAGGATCTCAGCCTCCAATATTCTTGTCTAAAACCATTTTAGACCATCCTTTGAGTACCTTGATCATTAGAGAAATTTAAGTCATTTATTTTTGTGCTTCAAGGACGAATCAAAGCTTGGCTTTTCATATTGTTTTTATTGTTAACTTTTATTTTTTTTACTAAAGCTTTCCCGGTGGCTTTTGATCCACTTGGTCACCATTTTGCTCTATTATCACAATTCTCTCTTTTGACCTAATTTAGGTTGCAGCTCCTGATTGGCTGAACTGCACTTTTTCATGGTTCTTGACATTCACCCATCATGGAAAATTCAGGTTTGTAGCCTCAGATTTTCTGTTCTGCCATTTCTCATGGAAGGCAACATCCTCATAATCAGTGGATTTTGGGTTGGCAGCTCTGGTTAACTGTGCAGCCTTTTCTCTTTGCCATCAATATTCTCATACTCAGCAAATCTTGATTTGTCATTCTTTGGCCTGATCAATGTCTCACTAGGCCTTGCATCCTTCACTCAAATTTAATTAGTTTGTTTGCATCTAATTGCCAGAGTGCAATTTTTGAGAGTTTGCGCCTTCATGACCTATAAATTATTATTACTAAAATTAGCCTCAATATAACCATAAATAATAAAAGCTATGTGGTGGTCAGGTAGAGCCTTAACTGTCACAACAAGACCAAGAGGTGAGCCCCTGAGCCCTCAGTATACCTCGACTTTCTGAATACCTTTGGTACAGTCAGCGTCTGTTTGCCAGGAGGATTCCTCTATCAGATAGCTGACCCATTTATTTAGGTATCCCCACTCCGCGGAGATCTTGGTATCTAGGAACTTCTCCACCTTGTACTCTGCCTCTCCTAGGCTGTCCAACTGGACCAGCTCCAGCTTTACAGGTATGGGGTCTTCAAATTTTCCAAGCTGTGATACATGAAAAACTGGATGCGCGCATGACACTTCCAGAAGTTCTAGTTAAGATGCCACCTAATTCACCTGGCGGATGATTTTGTATGGCCCTAGGTTGACAGGTCAGAACTTCTGACACATCCCAGGGAATGAGTAGTGTTTGGCGTTGATCATCACGTAATACCCATCTTTAAGGGGCGTAGCCTCAGAGAAAGGACATCCACCTTTCTCTTCTGGGCCTCCACGGCCTTCTCTGGGTTGGAAGTCACGTCTTCAGATTTTCCTTCATTCTGTTCACTAAATCATCTGCCGTGGGGTTTGTTCCCCAGCGTGGACCTCCATCATCTGTGGGTGGTACCCATGGTTTGCATAAAAGTGAGACATTCCTGTAAATGAATGCATCAGGTTGTTATATGCAAGCTATGCAACTCTCAGCCTGTTGATTATTAATATTGTCTTATAGTGAGATAGCATTGTAGGTACTGTATAAGGGTCTGATTGACCCTCTCTATCTGGCCGTCAGATTGGGGATGATATGCAGAGGAGAAGCATGGTATAATCTTCAAATTTTCTAGGAGGCGGTCTCAGAACCTTGAGATAAATTGTGGACACCTGTCTGAGACAATATCAACCATGAGTCCATCCATACATAGACTTCCCTTATGAATATTCCTGCCATGTCTTTTCCTGTAACCTTGGAGGTGAATAGTAAAACTCCACTTACTTTGTTAGTCAGTCTACTACCACCATAACTGGGTCATACCCCTCCAATTTCAGGAGCCTAGTAATAAAACTCATGCTGAGTGAGGTCCACAGTTTCATGCAAACTGCAGAGGTTTCAACTTGCCTACGGGTTTGCTTTGGGTGGGTTTTGATCAGGCACAGGTAAGGCAGCGCGCGGCGTATCCTCTTATGGTTCCCTCATAGACCAATCTGGGAGTAGTTCTGACATATCAAATTAATTTCTTCCTGAAACCAAGGCTCCCTGCCAGAGGGTGATCATGATGCATCTCCATGACCTTAGTTAAGAGCTTGAGAGTTAAGATCAATAGGCAGTCTATGTGCAAACTAAGCCCCTGCTTTCTTTAATTCTTGTGGCCATTGCTGAAATCCCCTTATTCGATCTCCCTTCTAAACTTGCCCTATTTTTTATTCATTTTTGGGCTAACTGAATCTTCTTCATCAAGCCAGAGAAATCTTCCTGTATCAAAAAACACTTGAGGAGGGAGCATCATAGCCATGTTGAAAATGTTGAGCTCCTACTTTGCGAAAATTATTTTTGGGTACTACAAAGTAGGTCTTGCAGTAAGTTGCTTTTCCTATGCTTATATAAACTCTTATAGTCATACTGAGACAGCTCTAGGTGTCAGTGGGCTTGTCACTTCTTCATTATATGGGGGCTCTTGGGTAACAATAGAGCCCTGTAATTGATCTGTATTTTGAGTGGATGGCATACATACAACAGATGATGCTGCCACTCATCTAGAGCTGCAACGATTGCCAAGAGTTCCTTATTGTAAATGAGTAGTTTGCTTCCACCAGAAGCATCTTCCTGATGAAATAGCATACCGGGTGCTTTAAACTAACCTCAGCAGTTTGTAAGAGGACCATCTGATGGCAAAATTTGAGGCATATATCTTCACAATTAAGGGTCAGTTGTCATCGGGGTTCGCTTTACTGGCGCTGTGAGAATGGCGTCCTTGATGGCCTGAAGCGCCATCTCTTCTTCCTCTACCCATTGGAAAGGGAATTACCCGGTCAGTTGGGTAATTGGTTTGGCCATCTCTGAGAGGTCCTTGGTGAAGTTCCTCAGATGTTTTACCACCCCTAAGAAGCTGCACAAACCCATCTTGATAATTGGCGCTGACCACTCCTTAACCGCTGTCAGCTTGTCTGAGAAAATAGCCAATCCTTTTTTGTATCTCGTTACCCAGAAAGGATACCAAGCCCATGTAGAACTCGCATTTAAAGGGCATTAAATGAATGTTTGTTTTATCCAGTACCCAGAGGACCTTCCTAACGTCCTCCAATTGGGTTTTGTGACTTGGAGAACACACAGATGTCATCCAATTATGTGACATATCATTTGCCAATCAATTGCTGGGCGCATGTTCAATGGTTCATTGGAAAGCATCTGATGCATTCTTAAGTCTAAAAGTCATAAACTTGTAATCATACTCACCCAGATGACACTTGTAAGATAAGTATTGTTGGTGTTTAGGAACAACCAGTGCTTGGTTGAAGGCGTCACCTAGATCCAACTTTGAGAACATTTGTTCTCACACGATCATCTGAGATAGGATCACCATCAGCGGGATGGGGCATGGGTCCATTTTGATTATGGCGTTCAGTCAGTGGTAGTCTACATAGGGGCGAAGCTCACCTTTGGCCTTAGGAACCAGAGTATGGTGGACACCACATGGGATTTATAAGGCGCAATCATCACACACTCCCGCATGTACTACATACTTGTCCAGGGCTTCATTCGCCCTGGGGCTCAGAGGATTCACTGAGCTTCTTTATGGAAGCCCAGTGTCCCATTTGAACTTGAAAGAGAATGTGAAGGGGCCATGTGGAGCGCAGGTGGCAGTGAAGTCCTCTGGAAAGGTGTTTGTAGTCTCTAAACTTTTTTTTAACCCTTTCCATCTCCATTCCTAAGTGCATGGAGTTCACGCTAGGCCTGCCTCGCCCAAGGTAAAGGATTCTAACATCTTTTGGCTCTGGTCCTTTCTGTAGAGCATCGCCTGTCCTTCCTCCAGGTCAAAATGCAGGGAGTACTTATGCCACCACCTCATACCCAAAATGGGGGTGGGGCATGTTCTGTATGGCGCTTAATGTTTCCCAGAAATAATGAAGTCTCTGTTGTAGTTTTCACCTTAGCTCGATCTCCCAGAATTTTAAAACTTGGTGGTGTCTGTGAGTATTATAGAACCTTTTCTCACATTGATACTTTCAGTTTCATAGCTGACTCCTAGTCTATGTTAAATTTCTTCAGCCCCGTGTCCACTAGTGCCCACAACTTCTCAATATCAACTCTTTACCCTTTCTTAGCACACTTTATAGTAAACGGAACAAACAGATAAGAAGAATACTTTACTTTATTGAGTGAAGAGATGCGAGTGGGGGTCAGGCGGAGATTGTATGCAGGGGCGTCTGAGCTGCTAAAAATTGCTGTACGAGGGTCATGGGGCGTGAAGAGGTTCACTAGTGGCTACCTGCTCCTGTTGTACCTCATGGTTGGATACAGGCTCTGACTCCGCGTGTTGCCCTGTGGAATCTTCCATGCTCATGAGAACGTGGGTCCTGGCTTGAATCAGGCTAATTGGCTTACCACCTGGTAATCAACTGTAATTTCCTCCTCCAAGTTTGCCCTCAGGCGGTGGCGGCCATAGCAGTGGGGATTTCTTGTTGTAGGTTCAGTCAGAACATCCATGAGAGCTGGGATGGGGTGACTTTTAAGCTTTGGCTATAGTCTGGAACAGCCATGCGTACTCCATGACGGCCATTCTTCCTTGGTTGAGGGACGAGAGCGCTGACCAGGTGGCATCCTGAGAGTTGTTTAAGGGTGTAGTCTCTTATGACTGGATGAAGAAAGTTCTCCAGAAAAGTTGGAAAAGATGGCTGTGTTTCCAAGAGGTCAGTAAGCAGACGAACAGGTTCTCCAAAAGGTAGGCTATCACCTGGGCAATTTGAAGTAACGCCACCGTGGTCCTCCTGAAGGCCATGGCGAGATGTGCCTGCAATCAGACATGGGAGAAAGTTTTGTGTATTACAAACAAACCCCCCAGGGTTTATGCTTGTCTAAACTCAGACGCTGTGTAAAAAGCGTTGGACATAAGCAGCGGGGGTCTCTTAGGACATAAAAAGGCGAGTGGATTTAATTAGAGGAACAGTATGGAAAAAATGACCCTCAGGAGGGTGGTTGACTTCTCATACCAACGGGTTGGGCTCTCTCGTAAGGCTTTTCTAACCCATCCCATAAAAGGAGGTGAGATTGAAAGAACTTCGTTTAATGTGATGAAAAGGATCTTTCCACATCTCCACGAAGCAGTTTGGCATGAGGGCCAGGTAAGGACACAAAAGTAGGAAAGAGCGCCGTTGGTCAAATCTTTAGTTCATTGGCTTTTTGAATGGCTCTGATAAATCCTTGAAGGATAATAAGGAAGATACTGACGCTTATAAGGATTGTCTGTCTGCTGGTGAGGGCGTACAGAGATTTGACAGCCTTGCTAAAGTTTGAGGTTAAGTCCTTTATCTATTCAAAGTCCAATGTACCTTTCCAAATTTTCAAAAATGATTTTAAAATTTTAAAGTTATTCTCAAATTTCAAAGTTTTTATTATATATATATATTAGATGACGAAATTGCCTTAAGCACCTTCATCAGTATGTAATTATACTATACAATGAGGGATATGGTGGAACTTTCTCCCATTGAGTCTACATGCGGTGTTCTATCTGTGGGCTTACCTTAAGAATCTCAGCCTCAAGTATTCTCAACTGTCCCATTCTAGACCATCAGTTGAGAATATAGGATGTTTCTAAAACTTTTACACATCTATTTTTGCACTTTAAGGATAATTAAAACTCAGAGCTTTTGTTTCATCCTTATTAAAAACTTTTAATTAATTTTATTTAACACTTTTCATGGCAGTTTTTTTATAGGACGCGATTGCTCTATTCTCTTATTCCCTATTTTGATATAATTCAGGATAGCAACTCTTGATTTGCTGAGCTTCCCTTTGTCATGGTTCTCGAAATTCACCCATCATAAAAATTGAGGTTTGTATCCTCTTGTTTTCTGTGCTTTCATTTCTCATGGCCAGCAACATCTTCATGCTAAGCGAATTTAGGTTGGCAGCTCTGATTCACTGTGCCGCCATTTCTCTCTGCCATCAATAGTATCACATTCAGCAGATTTTTGTTGACATTCTATGATTTGGTCTGATTGCTATTTCTAACAGGCCTTGCCCCTCAAATATCAAAATTTAAATATTTTGATGTCATCTAATTCGTCATAATTCATCCTTAAGGGTCAGCACCCTCATAACCTATAATTTTGTTTTTACCAATACCAGACTCAATCTCTGCCATAGGGGATATCAAGGCTATGTGTCAGTCAGGCAGAGCTTTGACCGTCACAGAATAAAATTGGGTGATTGCAACGTTAAAGTATGTAAAGCCTTAGTGATTTGGTCCATTACCATAAACTAGAGTATTATTTAGCTAATCTGCTTTTGAGTTCTGCTTAATATACATAAAATGCTCATATAGGAACGCTAGTGGAAGGAGAATATATTGGCTGAATTCTAATGGTATTAAGATTTTTTTATTCCTACGTTGCTAGAGGAAACCTAGCTGATTTAAAACATCAAAGAAACCTGTCAAGCTATTGGCGGTACCTCTTACTACATTGTACTCTTCTTGATATTTAATAAAAGATTACCATTTGCCAAAAAGTGTTTTTTGCAAGTATTTCTAAGTCCTGTCATCTAACAGTAACTTATAGTTTTGAGCATAGTACCCTTTGCAATTTAAATCTGGAACCTAAGTGTCAATTTCAACATTTTGGTGTATATCTGAAGCAATTTTGGCCATCTGACCCCCATCCCTTCACTTTCTTTGTGGTGATGGCTGCAAGATTAAGGCCAGTTCCCACAGGGCTAGACTGGGTACCTTTGGTTTCATTGGATTTGTCCTAATTTATTTTCTTTGCGTTATGTGCTAAATTAATTTGTGTGGTTCAATCTTTATCACCTGAATTGGTCAAAAGCGGTGCAGTTCCATTGTGCATAAGTTCAACTCAATTTGGATGTTTGAGATTTTTGAATTGTCTGGAGCATTTTATTTTTCGCTACTACTTCCAGAAAAGTAAATCCATGTATAAGCTGCTCTGATCAATTTTATATTAAATAGTTTTTACATGTCCACTTTGATTTATTCAGGTGTAATGGAGATATTTTACTATTGTAACAGCCTTGGCCGTGACTTAATTGTAGGCCTTTTGGGCATTCTTCAAGCCTTAAGGTGAATAGATCAATAATAGTATACTGTACAACTTCTCCCACATACTTTTCTCTCTCGTTGCAAACACTTTTGCAACATATTTGAGTCAAGTCTAGGTAAGTTTTTAATCTCATTAAGGAGATTAGTGTACACTAATGTTGGGTAGCAGTTGGGCGAGAAAAGTAAAGGGCACAGGAGTGGGCCCACACCAATCAGATTTTGTAAATGCCCTAGCGACACCGGCAGCCTAGATAAAACTGATTATACAAAGCCAGCGGTTACCATTTCCCCATAAATTTTGGCCTGGCAAGCACGCTGTAACCAGTTCATCAGTACGCCGCACTCCCAGCCCCTGTCATCAGTGAAGCATGAGGTGTGAGTCTTCCTGGATATTCAACAAATGGCTCTTTGGAAGAAGTTTTTTTGGACATGTACATATATATTTCCCAAATACAGTGTACGTTGCACCGCACTCCATGCCTTGTGGTTGGCTGGATCTTGGGCTTTAAGAAATGCAGTTGACGAAGCCACAAAAGTGCAGGTGGTGGTGGACCTTCCAGACAGTCAACAGGTAGTCAACACAAAGCGCATTTGTTTCACTAAATCTAATCAAATCTTTATTACTTTTAACTTCTTACCTAAAATGATTAAGCACACCTTGCTGGAGCATCACCTCAAGGTTGGGCTCACCTAATATATGGAAATCCAATCATTCAAGATGCAGTAATTTACGTTCATGCTGACCTGTGCACATGCAAAGCAATTGCTGTCCTCACTTCATCTGTGGGGGTAGCGAAAGATTTGACCCAAACCCCACAAACCGCTTTTGTGAAAGTAGATGGACAAGAATCCTGTCCATTCTTTGTCACCGTTGATAGCGCGCCTCCTATTGCACCTTCTGCCGCACTTTTGGCCACAAAGCCATAGCTGCCCCACCAAGGAGTGCATTACTCAACATGAAATTATCCCAGATGCAATGAGCAGACCAGAAACCCACTATGAACTGACAATAGACAAAAACGCCGCCTTCCCGTGGGGCGCGCCTGGGTGCTACATTCAAGTTAATCCTGTGTCCCCGCAGAAGCATAAGAAGGCCAAGTAAGCCAGCAGAGTGACAGCCAAGGCGGTGGCCATGGCCATGGCCAAATCCATGATCCCACTCACCCAGCTCCAGGAGGACATCAAGTCATTTGCTGTGGAAGAAGCTTACAAATACTTCCACCAATCAGCTTGGGCCACTCAAGATAAGGACCCAATGGGTTAGTCAGATTCGCCTGACCAATACTGCCAAGCCTCAACCAAACTGAGTTGCCCACCATTCTACATGCCAAAAATTCGCCAATGTGCGATGGTGCACCACATGTGCACACAACGCCGAAAAATTGTTCTAAGGTGGGAAATAAGCAGAAGTCAAAAGCCAACGCCAACTGCACTGCAAAAGAATCCCATATTGAACCATACTCTGTAGCATAAAATACCCGCGCTGCCAAACAGCAATGTGCTTAAAATGAGAAGGTTGAAAGGCATGGGTGCCCTTCCCCTCTCATATAAGGTGTGATGGGGGGAGTTTTTACTATAGGGACATTGAACATTTCTAGACTTAAAACCTTGCAGTCCCAGGCTAGGAAACTGAGCTTTTTAAATAATTTTACCTGTGGACATCCTGGCCATTCAGGAAACCCACTGTCCACGCGGTGCAGAGGACACATGAGCAAACATGCTCCTCCCTTCCCTTTCCTTTTGGTCGTTGCACTGTGGGGTGCTTATTCATGTGATTCATAATAATAAATTTATTTCATCAAATTAGTACCTTGACGGCCATGTCCTTGTTGTATCCTTTTCATGGGATGACGAAGTGCACACTGTTGTTAACATATATGCCCCTACATGCATGAGCTCATCAGGAATTCTTCTTGGCTGTTAAAACCTACCGCTTCCCCCTGACCCATTTGTGGTGGGCGAAATAAACTGCTGGATCAACCTAGCCACCAACCGCTGGCCCTTGTCGTCTACTCCCCCACAGGGGCACATAGAACTTTGCGTTCTAAAGGCCATTTTGGGGCTATCTGATACTCTGCCACGTCATACTTCGCTACTCCCAAACATGTATTGTCTGTATGTGCACAATGGCCTTCTGTGGTCTATGTCCCGCATCAACCTTATTCTTGTACCATTGTCATTCCAGTCTCAAGTTGCCCACTTTATGGCAACAAAACTCGTTTTATCTGATCACAAGATGGTATCAATTTCCTTCTCTTTGTCACATCCGGCTGTACAGGCGCCAAAGTGGTGCAAACTCTGCCCAGCCTAGATCACGTCACCCACATTTTCCTCATGGGTGGACATAAAACCTTGGCTCCAGAGTATACCACACAGTTATGTGTGTAACCACTTTCTACCTGGTCAACCTTCAGGGAACACCATCCGTCAGGCATGCCACATATCATCACGTCGCTCTTGGGCTGAATCAGCAGTCATCTTTTGTACACTGGCTGAAGTGGACCTGGAATCAAATGTCCCAGTGGCAGGCTATAGCCCAGCTTGTGGTCAAATGTGGGCAGAAGTGTCCGCTCACCTCAATGCACTGGTGAGGAAACATAAGCATCGAGTTTGTGTTCAGTATAAGCCAAAGAATATAATGGCAGTGATATGTGCTCTGCTTACTTTTTTTGAAATTTTTTGCACTGCGACAGAGTTTGTCTTACACATGTGAGGCGGCCAGGCCACTATGTCACAGATACTCCAGACAAAATAGCAAGTTAAGTTCAAATTAGTACTCTGAATTGTATCGCTACAATCCAGTACAATCAGCTGAACTTAATGATTTTCTCAAAAGAGCACATATCTGCACCATTTCCCATTATCTGGAGTTGATGAATTTGTTTTCTTGGGATGAACTCTGGTCCGCCATTTGTGATGCACCTTACAGGAAATGCTCAGGTCCAGACAGCATTCCTTATGAGTTCTATAAAAAATACTTCAATTATTTTTCCTTCCTGATGCTTGCCTCAATGAACCAGTGCCTAATGGAAACACGCCTCCTCCCTGGAGGCCAAGATGCCTACACGATATGTTATAAAAGAAAGTGGATAAGCTGGACTTGGCCAACTGGCGCCCCATATCACTTACTAACACAGATACCAAACTTTTTACTAAAATCATGGAAAACCGCTAGGGGTGGTTGCATCTGCTCTCATCTCCCCTGAGAAATTTGGTTTCATTCCCAAACATTCAATTTAGGACAACATACATAATGTAGCAAACGTCTGCCAATCCAAGGCTTCTGGAGCACTTGTTTTTTAGACCAGCAGAAGGCTTATGATAGAGTCAACTGGGATTACCTCAATTCCTGCCTCTTCAAGTTTCACCTCCCCCATAGTTTCATTAATTGGGTGATGCTATCCACGGAATCTACCACAACGGCTGTGCGTGGCCTGGCTTCCTCACGGATGTGGTTCTCCCTCAAAGTGGCCTACACCAAGGGGACCCTCTAAGCCCACTCTTGTATAGCTTCAGCATTGAACCACTTCTTCACAATGTAAATTCCAACCTTACTGGTGTCCATGTGCATGGCCAAGCGCCAGTCAAGATGTTGGCGTTTGCTGATAATTGTGTGGTGAGATGTCTTACAAACATGATGCACGTGCGCTTGAAGCTATTATCCAGGCTTACTCCAGGGTAAGTAATGCTGCACTTAACGCCTCCAAAACTGAAATCATTCTCCTTGGTTGGTATCAAGCCCGCTGATCGCCTGCACCCCATTTCCTACTTGCTTCAGCAGCTTGCTCAAGTGTTCACTTGCTCCACCCACTCCAAACAGCCCCGCTTGTGTTCCCCTTTGTTAAGAACCACCACTGGTCTGGTATGCCATTTGGGGGCGTGGCTGGAAGCGGGAGGGTACTCCTCAACGGTGATGGAGCACCATATCTTGGAAATATTACAAAACACATAGCTTCCCTCAGAGCCCGCCAAACCTCATTTAAAGGCAGAGAGGTGCTAGCCGACTCTATGCTCCTTTCTAAAGTTTGGTTTGGGGCCCACACCATCGCTTTTTCCCCTCATTTATTCATGTCATTAAACGCCCATATGCAAGGGTGGCTTTGGTTGGGACGCCCACCGCCAGTGCTCCTGAATGTCATGTTTGGCCCTCGCCATAGTGGTGGTATGGGCCTGCTCAACTTTGAGGCCACGCCGCCAAAATACTTGGCACCTGGATCGATGCAGTCACCAACCTAACGCTCTCAGCCCAGCACTGGTCACGTGCAGCTCACTCCAACTTCTCCCATGACATGGGCCTCAGCAATCCTACCACCCCCATTCTCTGTTAAAGTATCTTACCTCACACCCTTCTGCTATAGGCCCACATGGGACGTCCCCCACTTCAAAAAAGTTTTCCTCTCCATGCGGAGCGCTGAGTGGAGAATTTTCATCAATGGGCACACCAGCCAAAGAGGTCGCCCTACTCCTTGGTTCACCCAGGAAGTACAAGGCCAAGTCATTCTGAACAATGTGATCCCCATGAGGACTCTCGTCATGGCCAGGGTGGACTACATGGACATGTTGGACATCCTCTACTCCCTCAATACCCGGAAATCCATTTTAGAAGTGCGCCCACTACCCTCTTCTGCAGCCACATATTCGTTCTCATGTGTGGCGCTGCTTGAAATGAATGTACCAGATTGCTGAGCGCTCTAATGCTTTACACTCATCTTGTGACATGTGTGACCAATATGGAACGTTTATCACCACCTGGAAGAGTGCCCCCCATCAAGAATGATTTGGCATGAGAATCAGCTTCTCTTTCGCCAGGATCAATTATAGACCTTCAGCCTATCAAAGGACATCTTCGCCTTGTCCTTGAATTCCCCTATACCATTTTCCCTCTAAGCCTTAGTGGTTGCAATTGTTATGTGGACTATCCACACGGTTGTCTTGGATGATATCTCAGGAACTACTCCCACCCTCAATGAAGCTGTACGCCAGTTCCAGTCTCACCTCGTGGACCACTTTTAAGCATAGTTGTTTGGGTACCTACCGTTCCATCACTGCCAGCTGGTCTCATCCTGGTTTCCGGTTTGGCTCATCACTTCAGCCATTTTTCCTGCATACATGCTTAATAGTGGAGCAAGCTCTAAACAATTTAACCCCCCTTCCACTTCTTGGCATTCCCGATGGCAACAGGAGATACCGTTTGATTCTCTGTGGTGCCCCCTTTTTGCTGTTTAGTTCCTTTTGTTTACATGTCAGAAGTGTCCATCCCCTGGTCAGCCTTCCTTAAATAAATATTAAACATTTGACCTTCTATCCACATGAACGTGTGGTTGATGTCATTATTTTTGCAAAATCATCGTTTTCTTTCAACGTTGCTTAATCATATAAATCTGGTGCCATTGAGCCTTCTTTCAATGTACATGCATTAATTTTGTGTCCCAGAGCACTGCAGTGGTTACAAATAAATAATTCGCTTTGTGGTATAGCTCAGAAACTTTCAAAACACCCCATTCAGAAGGTGGAATATGGAAGTTTGGGAAATTCTGGAAGAACCTTGAGAGCCTCAGTGAGCAGGTTGATTAAATCAATTGCCTTTCCTGTGCACAAGGTAGTTATGTTGTGAAACGCTGCATTTTAAATTATTTAATTTATTCATAGCTGGATAGGCCTGCACAGAGTTCTTCCTCAATGAACTTTTCAAGGCAAGTCTATGAGTAGGGAGTCAGAATACATGATAAATAATCAGCTTTGTTCCATCAGGTGTGCACAGTGTGAATGAATCTTTGATTTTTGGAAGATCAATTGTTACACAGATTTTTGCTGCGCTATCAGCATTTTTCCAATATTTACTAGTTCTAATTCACCCATAATGGATTTTGTTAGTTGTAATGTATTCAGCGAGTGATTAAAGTTATCTGTTCCTAGCCCACTTTTTTCACACAAAGTTGGAGATTCTACGCTCAGGTAAAAGCGAAAATAGTTCCCATTTGGATAAGTGTTGTGAGGTTGGATCTTTAAGTAAGCGTTTTGTTTAGTTGAAAACTCATTAAACACAGTTGGTGACTGAAATTAAAATAAAAAATGTCAAGTTCCACGCCCTCCTCCAGGACGTTTCACCTTTTTGATGAGGTAGTGAAAGGAACATTGCCTTTCATCGCTCTCATCCTTTTCAGTTCACTTCTATTGTACTTACTTTTTGCATCTTAGTAATTATCAAATTAGTTGTTTGTTAAAAATGTTAATTCCAAAAGTTGTGGCAATTTTTGAAGTGAATCTTGCACGAAGTACTTTTGTATGCTGATAACAACAATACATATAACCTTATTAACTAGTGTAGAGATAGCTATTTTAATCATATTAAAAAATAGATCAAACTAATTGTCATGGTCAAATGACATCATAGTGGGGACCAACCCCAAGGTTAAGGCTGGGCGCCAGGAGGCCCAGAAGGTGAAGCTTCAGGCCCTCTCTGACCTCAGCACACACTAGACCAACGCTGGGTACAAGCGAAATATGCCAGTTTGAGTTAGTGAGGTGACTAACTCTCAGCCCCTCATGTCAGCCCAGGCATTAAAACGGACAGTTTGCATAATGAATGCAGACGGTTCAATTCAGTTAGTCAAGGATTGGGGTTTTAAAACCCATTTCATTTACAAAATCACACGTTTGGGTAAAATCCAACTTCAATTGATTACATGAGTGAAGTCAGTTTAGGCATATTCTACCAATTTAGATGGTAGTGTTTGCCTATTGGTGGGTCGGTGCTTGGAGCCAAATCAGAAAACCCTGTGTTCCCATGACATAGTTTAAGTTTTGTTTCCCATGACCAACACTCCTTGTTGGTCAACGTCCCAATAAAAATTTCCCCATTCCACAGTTTTAATAAAAATGCTCCTCCAAGTGATCCTGTGTGCGGACCCCTTTGAGGAGGTCTTATGCTACATTTACCAAACAATTTTACAGATGATCAGGTTAGCCCATAATGCACCATTGGTTCGCTCAGGTTCCCTCCATCCTGGGATGCTTACCCTTTTCCCCTTTGTGCACCACATCATTTTTGGTGATATTTTTATATATTAATCGCACACTTTCCCTTAAGTTATTGTTGCTCCAGCACCCTATGATGGGCTCTGGTAACTTTGGTACTAATGGCTGGTTTCTGTGCGTTGGCTCTGTGCACTGAGCAACAACCATACTGGAAACAGGAGAGTTATAGGAACTCTCCTTACATATATGATGATTTCTTTATATATAAGTCTTATATACAACAATGTAGACTATAGTGCACATGATATTAAAAGCACTACATCATTGATTTAGAGCTTGAATATATCTTGTACAATAGAGAAGTTCGCATAGACTGATCTCCTACCTTGACTCTGTTTTATAATTTTAGTATAAAAAAAGTAGTAATAAGCTCATTTAATGAAGCAAGGAATCAAAGGTCATAATGTAAAATATCTATGGAGCATAAAATGTTGCATTCCAGATTATATAGTGAGTTATACTTGTTTTTATAGAGATTAGGATATGACTTTTGCTAGACTGATATCTATCAAGCTATATATGTTATAGCGGGGAAGTGGTGCGCCACCACCTAGTGTTTTTTGGTTTTTATCAAAAAACATGCTTGTACTGGCTCCGCTAGCCCTATCTACTCTTCTAGTCGCTTCTTCCTTACTATGATCTTAGCTCTCCATCTCACATGAACCTATACGGTGGTTACAACCCCTTATGCTCCCCTTCCAACATTCAATTCAGCCTTTGGGTTACATGTGGTAAGTTTTTCCCATATAAAGATAAATCAATATTCACATTAGACTAGGCGGTTATACAGCCTTCTAGCTTATTGACTTCCGCCCCTTTAAAGATATTTTGATCTCAATTATGAGTGAAGCCAATGCTGCATCAGCAGCTACTAATTCTATGGTGTTCTGAGGCACCACCCTATCAACCACTAGAACCTGGTTGCTCATTGATACCACTTTAGTGGCTCAGTTCACATGCTTCCTCCTCTTCTCCCAAATTGATATTTTAAATAGAAGGCTGATTTCCAGATTGTCGACATATGGATCTTACCTTATTAAGAAAATTGTGGTTCCTCATGAAACCAATCCCACCTTTCAGGCCTTCAAGCCTTTGCAACTATCCACCTGTTTCTACAAAAACTTTATTTTCAATTCCTCTCCGCACCATTGTCCCTTATGCCTCAGACCATCCTTTATTTCATAAGTAAATGTAGGGAGCACCATTTTCCTCGGCTATTTTGATCTGCTATACCAGAATGGCGCAGCCCCTCCATTGCCTAAGCTGTAGCTACACAACAACTCCTCCCATGATGACCCCATCTCTGACCATACCTTTTTCCTTCACTGTGGCACAATACTTAAACCTCCTCCCCCTAAGTGATAGCTGCAGTCCCCTCTGCATCCACCAATCAAATCTCTTCTCATAATACTACTCTCCTGCTTCATCCAATCGGGGGCCTGATGGACCCCAGTAATTTAAAGCTCTACCCAGCCACCCACCCCATCCCATTCATATGCCAAACAAACAATCATATACAACAAAATTTTTTTGGGGTATAAATGTATGAAGTCAATGAATCATTTAATATCCTCCCAATTTGGTTAAGGCTCTTGACCATATAATGTACCAAAATTACTGAATATAAAAGCCCTAATCCCTTCTCAGCATTATGTGTCTCAGCCTTATGCCAACAAGTTCAAACTGATCACCAACTATTAAAAGAGGCAGTCGCCTCATTCAAGTGTCACCCATTCAAAAAAGCTGTAACAAGTATATCATAGTCTTGGATGAGGGCTGCCCCCTCCTTTCCTCCCCACCATCATGCACCTTATACATAAAAAAGGGCACCCAAATTCCAAAGAGCTTCAATAACGTGGTTCAGAAAGCTTTGGCAGGTACAAGTTTAACCCAAAGACTCACATCATACCTTCTAATGTAGCCACTTTTTCCATCCACCCAAAGTATGACATGAGACAAAGAAAGCCCTTACTAAGTAATCATCGCCATCTTCAAATCAAATATTGACTTTTAAGCCCCACTTTGCTACCTCAACTTTCATTTTAATGATGCGACCAATCTTTGATCTTGGTTTTATGCTGAACCCTTTACAGCCTGAATGAGGATGAAAAGTCTCTTTTTCCCTTGATCCTCCAACATGGTCTGCTAGCAGTTTACTGCTTCTAGTTTTTATTGTTTTTTCATGTCAGTTTAGATAAACTAACCGTTTTATTTTGATCTTCTTTAGTTTAGTTTTAGTTTACTTTTTAGATATTTGACTTTGGTAAGTCCATCCTCTGGACATCTTACCACAAATAAATATATAAGTCAAGAGGCTTCTATCTAATAATCTTTTTAACAAATAAAATGATCAGTTGTAATGGGCGGGTCTTAGCAAAATTTGATGAAGGAGATAATTATAATTAAAGTAATTGTCAAAAATATGAAATGTCTCCTATAAAGAACTTTTCATCCGCATATCACTATTTTGTAGGGTACTATCCCTTTTACCATAGTCATTGTCATGCACAACCCTAAAGGAGCACATTGCGCCAAAAGAAGGTAAACAATTAGAGGTCCAGGAGAACGCGTTCTGAATATTTAATTTGGTAGAATAATACATAGTATTAGTATATATTGTAAACTTTGAAAATAAGCAAGGAAAGTTGTATGTTAGCTGATTTAGTTACCTCAGGATCTGAGTAGGAATTTTAAATTAAGAGCACAACTTTTACTTATAAAGAAGTGTATTGTATTAACCTTTAATTTGAGTCTAGTTGATTTATGTTATGCAAATCTTGAACTTGAAGAAATTTAGCTTGACTTTAGACAATAGCTTGGGTTATACACTGTTTATAGGCTTGACATTTTCTGTTTAATATTACATTTGGTTGAGTCTAAGCATTGCTCATTTTGGAAATAATTTTATGCTCTAATATTTCCATTTAGTATCAAATAATTTTTTGTCTCTAAACTTTTGTAAGACAAAGAATATTTATAGGTCCATTTTCACTTCATGGTATGAATCCTTAACTACAGTTTTGCCCTTATCAGGAGCCTCTTTATAGGTCAGGGAGGTCCTTGGATTGACCAGGCTTAGATATGACCGATCATTTGGGAGTATAAAATTATGAGAACTTTTTATTGGGTCAAACTTGATACTATGCTTTTGCAATTGTATTATTAATAAAATAGCTATTATACCTTGTAATAAGCATTTATATACTTTACCATCATACCACCAGCTTGGTAATGGGATGCTTCATGATTTTGTCTGTATAGGGAAGTATATAAGCTATTTGCCTAGTTTTATCTATAAAAAGAAATCTTCCATTTGACCTGGTATCTGAGCCTCCTTTAACACCTTGCTATCCACGGAAACAAAATCCTGATATGTGGTAACATTATATAAGACAAAAAATAGAGTAAAATAGTTTTCTGGAAGAATAAACTTAGAACCCTAAATTGGGATACATGAAATTTAAGCAGTACTTTTGATTCTTCTGGCTATAAGTTTTAAGACCTTGCCTCTATGCCTAGAACGCAGTAAGCCCCCCTTCAGGCGCATGAAGGGTCCAAAACTCCTTTCATCCCCCTGCTTCAGAAGAGCGATTTGGCTCAAGTGGTAGAAGAGTGATGGGTTACAGCTCTTTCTCAATAATCCTTCCTTATTTATCCCCTTTTCCTCTTCTTCCCTTTTGGAAAAAATAAAAGAGGACTTCATGGAGTTGGTCATATCCAGAGGTCCCCAGAGGGGTCCAGAGCACCATCTTACCCTTAGTAATCTCACTCAAATTAAGGCCCCAAATGCCCAAAATCCCTAGTATATTTTATTTAGATCAGGTCAGATGAGGTATACTGAATACTGAATCATAAGCAAAGTTTATCCGCCCCAACCTGGAGTCAGTCCAAACTGATCATAAGTCAAAATGGTCCAAGAAGCAATAAAAGTTTCTAATATGACCCCCTCATAATCCAATAATTACTTTAAACTCAATTTATTTATAACTTCTCCTCCAGCTCTTCAAGCAATTTTGACCCAACCAACCATTTCATGACTCTTGGCCCTAGGCCTCAGGTATCAATATTATTCTATCAAAATTTATCCCTCCCCTTTACCAGCAGACCCTAGGTCAAGATGTTGGTGGTTCATTACATCTATATAGCTTCCTCTTAATAAGATGCCATCCTCTTCCATGATGATCTAGTACTCTTCTCCAATTACAACATTTCACAATTTTTTATAAATTGATTAGGAAAGACACGCCGACCTACATGTAATGCTCATTGTTTTTTAGTCAGCTCTCTGATTCATAAATCTCACAATTCATAATGGCATAGCTAGTTTTTATATTATATTCCCCTAAACTAATGCTTGAAATTTGTTACAGATACTGCATACTACCATAGCCCAAACTCTCCTTTTGAATAAACACTGACTCAGCGCAATCAAAAACTGCAATGCTATCCTACTATCTCATTGCTGGAAAATTGTGATCAAATAATTCCACAGGAAAGGTCCCCCACCATGCCCATAAAAATGGACTGGGTAAAGTATGCCTTACCTTCAAGGAAATGGAGGGGCCCTAAGCATACCTTCTGGAAAGAATATTGGATCAGGAGAATACTCTAGATGAGCGCTTGGTATCATCCGCTTACCCTAATCTTGATTGAAAAATAACCAATTAGGGAAATTAGATATACCAAAACTCTTAATTTGGCAAAACTGCTTAAAGAAAATTGAGAGATTATGTAACTAAATATGCGCTTGAACCAGTAAAATTAAATTAGACTTTTGAGGAGGGCGTAAATATAGAGTCTGATCTGTTGTAAGGCTCAAATGGACGAATTTTTTTTATAGTTATCAAGGATGATGTAAGGTTGCCCGAGCCCCAGACATGTTATTAAAGTCTAAAAAGAGTGAACTGCAAAAGAGCCCATCAACTATTGGCAAACCGTGATATGGCGCAAAAGTCCCAGCTGGAGAAGAATTGCGCATCCTGTTGTCAGAAATACGCTGCAATCCCCTCTTCTCAATTCTTGGAAGTTATAAAAACCCAAAAATCAGCTAATAGTACAGTGCTGAGTTATTCTTTATATTCTTGATAAATAGTCAATTTTTCCTAAGAAAACCTTTCAGGCTTTTGTAAATATATAAAAGATTCTGGCCTACTCAAAGGAACCACCTTACCTATGGAGGATTCAAGCTCATCAATCTCAGTAATGGCTGTGACGTCTCATTTGAGTTGAGAGCCTTAGCCTCTATCAGCAAAGAGAATCGTGGGAATCATACCCAAGGAATTTTTCAAACTCCATCTGTCAAAGGAATTGTGGACTCAGATTATCAGCCTGAGTTAAATATTAGATTATCCAATTTGATCCGCCATAATAAAGAAGAAAATGAAACCAAAATCCAATGGATGCAAATATTGGGGAAATAAAGGGATGAAACTAATGAAGCGGTTGTCACTCTCTGCTATCATGTGCATGTTCATGCAAAATGAGGCTTTGGCTCCGATGTTCACCTGGGATGGTCAGAACATACTCTCCTGCCCAACTCAAATAATAACACTCAGTGCATGATGCGTGGTCATGCTTATTGGTGGCTCTCAGTCTTACAGTTAAAATGGGTTGATATTCATTGATAAATTTTTCCAGCACCTATCTCCCTCACATATCTTACTCTAGGATCATCATGACGGTGATGCTGTATGGACTGTAGAAGCTACAATAGGTATTGTTAAACCACTGAGGAAAGCCAAACATTCATTGCACGTTAGTTGTCTGGCACAATAAACCAGCAAATTAATACTAGTGTTATGTTATTGGCCTAAGATCTTTTGTATTTGGGCCCTTCTACAGCTAAACAAAGTCTGTTTGTTCTCATGCATGCTCTCCTGACATTTTAGTCATGGGTAGCATTAATAAGAGCCATTTTCAATTACTGCACATTTAGAACAACTGAGCACCCTCCCTCATATACCCAAGCCTGTAATGTAACAGTGTATTCGAACCATATTCCTGCCCTTCAGACGAAATGACTGCCAGGTGCTGGGAGTGCTTACATAAATCAGTTTGTGAGATAACCTAAACAGAATCATTGAAGCCTCTGGAGATCACAATTTTTGGCACTACTGAACTCCATTGATGGAGAAGAAAATAATATGGGCTTTCACTCTACTATACTATAATTTGCACTTAAGGAGAGGCACCTTCCCCACGTTTCTCAATTTTTTGTCTATGGTGGCCACTCCAGCGTCGAGGCCACAGCTCCTATTTCAACTAATCAAACAATGAAGCTTAGTCACGAGTTTAGACGACCAAATCAAGGCTTTTCACCAAGTAGATAATTCCTTCTAACTCCTAGAAGTCATTGCCATTTCTACATTCTAGGCCTCCCTTAGTCAGGGTTCAAGCTCCGATATAACATGGTAAAAAAGACCCAAAACTTTAGAGGGAGCATAAAATCTGGTTCAATTAATTGAGGACTACCCCAGAATTAGAGTAACTAAAAAATCAACCTATCATAAGCTGTACCACCGCTATACCAAACTAAACCTACCCACTAAAGATGGAGTGCCTATATTTCTTGACGATGAGGAGAAAAAGTAAAGTGATAAAGATATCATCCAGATCAGTAACTGATGGTGTAATTAATTCCACTATGGCAGAAGATAACTGCCAAGTATTTCTAACACGCTCTGGATTTCTCGCCCTTGCACCCTACGTCACCACAATGACTCAGGATAGAAATGTTATGGATTTTTTCACCCCCGCGCTCTGCAACTATAGTACGTTTTCCTGAAATCATATACCACAGAAAGCCTCTTCCACAATCTTGTTAATCTCTTAATCAACTTCAGAATGCCCCTGGGATCTTGATGGTGCAGTCCCACTCACATGGACACAGACTTATGGACCTTGTGGGCAAGGTATCAAAGTGAGCTCTAGGCACTCTCTATCTTCCCATGGACCAGGAGGCCCTAGCATTGTCCGCCTACCAACTCAAGACAATGGAACAATTTAAAGAGGACCATCACCATAATCCAATAATCAGAAAAATCTATCCATGTACACACAAAGTAATATGTCAGATCCCAAATCAGCCCGGCTATCTTATGCCTATGCGGCAGCAATGCCCTCCCAAAATTTCAACAAATCCCAGGATTATTCAAAGTTGCCCTCAAATGTGAATAGCGCCACCAGAGCGTGTGCATGAAAGCTTTGTTAAACTTTGATCATGCTTATTTCTTATTTGCTATAAACAACACATTCAGTACAAGACATACTTTTATTAAATCCTTAATTTACATGGGCGCCTAAGGGAATTTATCAATCTCAATATGGCCAAGACTTAAATCTAGCAGTTACCAGAGGGGCTTCATTCATGCGGGCCTCAAGAGTACCAATAGTCACTCTGCCCTTATGTGAGCTGTTGCACTTTTGGGCTCATAGTCATCAACTTTCACGCCAAATTATCGGCGATATAGACCTACTTTACCCCATGATCCTGAGTGTAGGATTGTGGCGCCAACCTTCGGTTACCATCAACCTCAAGGAGAGTATTCTCGCCTTCAAAACCTTCTATCATTCCAGAGAAATCACCCTGCTACCTACTCTGGCGAAAGGGAATGCTTTATCACCCATTGTTAAGTACTCCATCTCTGAAGCTGTAGCTGATCTGCTCATGAAGCCTTGATACTCAAACTCTATTAAGAGATCTTTGATGTAGACAAGGAGAACAGCATGCCACCCAACTCTAAGCTCAATATTGACTTCCGCCTGATGTGGACCTTATTAAAATTAATTAAAATTTACTCGTACACTGCCGATGAGAATCAGTCCTAAAACCTGGATTTGTGAGATGATGACTAAGGGGTAATTTATCAAGAAAACTCACTAATATCATCTACAGTGGTATCTTCTCAGAAGCCTGATGGCACCCTGCGGCCCTGCATAAAATATGGCCACTTAAACAATGTTTCTGATCTTGTTAAATACCCATTTCAGGAGGACATGATCTCTTAAGAAGTTGCAAAATCAAAAAAGTGTTTATAAATTTTTGGTTTAGCAAATGAATTCCTTAGGTCTGGGTGAAGGCGGGACAAGGATTGTTAACAGCCATATGAAAATGCCATTGCATAAACCAGTTTTGGGTCACGCGCATATGGGCTTATAAAATCCCACCATTTTCCAGAGGTTCTTCAGCTAAGTGCTAGGTGACCTTCGCTTCATGTGTGCAGTGGCATACATTTAAGATATTCTGATTCACTATCCCACACCATTACAGCATTAAAAGAACTTGTTAGCGGTAACCGCCACCTTGCAGAGAGTGGTTCTGCAAAAAATTATCAGGATGCAAATATTACAAGGACAAAGTATGAATTCTAGGAGACCTAGTACTTAAGGATGGACGTGCTATTGCCCCCTCAAAACTAGATGCTATAAGGGCGTGGGCAGCTCCTTTCTTCTAAAAATAGCTTTACAGATCACTGGGATCAACTGTTTTTTGAAAAGATTATACCTAGAAATGTTGGAATTGGTCGCCCCATCCCCTAATTAGAAAAAATCACCATTCGTCTGGTCAGAGGAATGTTAGTGGGATTTTGAGGCTATCCAGGAGGTTTTTACCTCTACGCTGGTCTTGATACTTGCTGATGAAGACAAGCCAATCATTATCGGCATGTGATGCTATGGACCAACCATATGGGCAATATTGTTACAGGAGCACAATGGCTGCGAACATCTGGTATCATACTTCTCCAGAAAATAACTACTACCAAATGCTCATGGGCAAAATAAAATAAAGATTTGGCTGCCATCACGTGGTCAATGATGCATTGGAGATCCCTGCTTCAGAGAACTAAGTACATGGTGACTGTGAGCACAGACCATAAGTCACTCATATACTTCTGCAAACCGAAAAGGTTAGTGCACTAGCAAACCAGAATGAATTATGAACTCCTCATCTTCAATTTTTTACAAGTTTGTTTGAGGACTGATGCACACATTGCCAGAAATTCTGGTCTAGAGCCTGCCTTACCAATATAATACCTTGGAGGGTGTCAAGTTAGTTATGGTGATTCTCCAAAAACAATTCTTTTCTGATCCACTTTTGAAAGCAAATACTATCGCCGTGATCACAACCCATTTAACAGCCAAACTCCACCCATCAAGCCCACAGTTGAACCTTTCCATCAACCCCATAGCCCCCACTTAAAGGATACTCCAAAAACAAGCCCAATAGCCAATGCTGAAGGTTACCTTCTAGATGGCGTACTGGAAGCCCAAAAAAAACTTAAGAAGGACAGGTCCTAAGGGATAAGATACAATTGGTGAAATCCCATCCAGTTGGTGTGTGCAAAAGGTTAGGGTAATCTACATCTGTGATCAGATATAGATACCTATAATTGTACGCTCACATCTCACAGGGACCATCATGATCCACCGATCATGGGGAACCTCAGAGTCATATAATTCATTAACTTGACAAAAAGAGCGTATAACTTGAACGGACTCACAAAGGATGTGCCCGCCTGGGTAGAATGCTGGCTAGTATCTGTGCAATATAAGTTTGACAGAACAGGTAAAAAAATACTGTTGCATTACTGAAACATGTGGTAGAGCATGCACATTAATATTAGTGCTTTTTATTGGGCTGCCCACCTCTAAGGGGTCGACGCGATCATGGTAGTTGAGGATAATTTCTACAAGATAAGGCCTTTTTATCACATGCTTGATGACAATCACAGAAGAGGACATGGGTCATTTATTTGTATTACACGTTTTTAACATGTTCAGAGTACTGTAAAAAGTTATAAGCGATAAAGAGCCTCAGATCACTTTAAAATCTTGGGATTCCCTGTGCAAAAATGCAAAAATCAAACCCTGTTAATAATTGGTGTATCTTTCCCAGCCCAAAAAACATAGCAAAACAATCAGTCTCTCAAGCAATACTACTGTCTTACTATACTGACTTTCAGAACAGCTGGGCGTTTTACCTTCCACTAGCCTTGCTCTCATATAACAACTTTATACATGCCTTTACAGGGATGTCACCATTGTATGCCAACTTGGGGTATAACCCCACCTTCACAATTGGGCCTCAGATATTCACATACATCCCCGCGGCAGACAACATACAATGCATAATTGGAAAACGCACCATATCCATAAGCAGTTGACCAAAGCGGCTAAAGACATTAAGCGGTTTGCAGAACAGAAACACAGAGCATCTCTTAGCCATCATACGGGTGATATGACAATGGTGGTCATTAGGAACCAAAACCTTCAAGTTCCATGTCACAAATGGCTTGCGAGAGGGCAGTGCTTTTATCCATCAGCAAGGGACTTCACAATGTATCCTTCCATGCAGAGTTTCTTTTCGCATTAAAAAACATAAGTCATTTCACACTTCTTCACTATCCCCTTTCATAGATGTTTAACTGACAATAGAACTAATATTGATAGAGGGAGCACAGGAACTCAAGGTTAACGATATCCTGGCCTTGAGGAGATTCAAGTGAGGAATTCAATTTCTGTTGGCCTGGAAAGGGTTTCCAGCATATTAAAACAGCTGGATTCCAGCCCAAGGCTTTACTAAATGACATGGTTTGGCTGAAAATCGCGCTTGAAATCCTAACACACCTACGCCCACTAATATAAAGCCCCCAACCATTGCGGCCATCAAACTTCCCACAATTCATAAGAATTACGCTCTAGTATGAGCTCAAAAAGAAGGAGCAAACTGTCATTTTAGGAAAGGGTAATGTAAGGGCCTCACCATGTTTATTATATTAGCCTGGGCAATACCCCTTCTAATCAAGAAAAGGGGTCCTGATCATACCCACTAGAATAAACAGTGGATCTAAAGCACACCCTAAATGAGTGCTGGGATACTCCACGCCCCCTAATCATGATTGTAAGCTCGCTCAGATTAGGGAAAATAAATATGCCACAACTCTTAATTCAGTCAAAATTTAATTTTATTGAATTATTAGAATATTCAACAAAATCCGCTTTAGAACCAGCAGATCTAAATTAGATTCATAGGGCATAAATACAGAGTCTGATCCAGCGTAAGATCAAATTTGCGATTTTTTTGCAAATATCAAGGATGATACAAGGATTCTGTAGTCCCCTATCAGTTAGCTAAGTCCACCAGAGCGAACTGCTAAATAGCTCACCTGCAATTGACAAGCCATGAAATGGCACAAATTACCGCCCTTTGGAGAAATTAGCGCATTATGTCATTAGAAAGATTCTTCAGACCTCTCTCCTCAAATTTCTGAAGTTAGGATACCTATCACTCTGAGAATGGTAGAGTTCTGGGTTAATTCGTTATATCCTTGATAAATAGTTAATTCCGCCCAAGAAAAATTTTAGGTTTATATAAATTTATAAAAATTCTGGACTCCTTAAAGGAACCACAACATATTGAGGGTCCATGCTCTCTAAGCTCAGTAATGGCTGCAGCTGTCTCTTTGGTGTTTAAAACCTTATCTTACCTCAACAAAGTGAATCTTGGGATTCATCCCCTAAAATGTAGAAGCTCCATCTGTCCAAGGAGATGTGAACTCAGATTATCGTTCTGAGTTAAATATTCAATTATTAATTAATTCGCCATAATCAAGAAAAAATGATACTAAAATCCAATGGATGCAAATATAGGGGAAATAATGGGATAAAACTGATGAAGCTGTTGTTTCTCTCTGCAATCAAGTTCATGTCCAGGCAAAATGAGGCTTTGGCCTCAATGTACACCTGGGATTGTCAGAACAGACTCTCCTGCCCAACTCAAATAATAACACTCAGTGCATGATGTGTGGTCAAGAATATTGCTGGCGCTTAGTCACGCAGTAGGGATGGGGATGATGTTCATCAATCAACATATCCGCACCTATCTCACCACATATCTCTCTTTATATTCATCAGAAAACTGAAGCCATGTGGACTATAGTTAATATTAAAGTTTGTGACACCGACTATGGAGGTCAAGTCTATCCTTGGCACGTCAGTTGACTGACATACAAACATTTTACTCTCATATATTAAGATAGTCTTCATGAACCTAGCACTCCATCCAATAGCTTCCATTGTGATTTATCCCTGAAATCCTGACCAACTCTCCATCCCTAACATGGCCCTGTGTGTCATGGTTAAATGACATAACTATGAGATTGGGTTTCAAAGATAAGAAGGAGAAGGATCAGGCTAAAGGAGTCAAGTTGGCCGCCCTCCCTGACCTTAGATACACTTCAAATAAACGATGGGTTAAGGATAAGCAGTCCCAAGTGAATCCCCAGTAATCACGTGATGGGAGCCCATACACTACAATGATGGGGTTAAATATTACACGTTATAGATTAACCAAAGACAGTTTGTTAGGTTTAATTCTTAAACGCAGTTCAAATATGTTTACAAGCATATCTCAAAAATGATGGAGTTGTTTAGTTTATATCAAAGTCTCGAGCTCTTGCTTACTAGATATATGAAATTACCCATTAGTGAAACCTTGTTCTATTGGCTAGATTTGTATACAAGCCCAACAATTGATTGAGGCTAAATTCTATTTTTTACCTTGAATATGTTTCGCCCCAACCAATCTTTGTTGATCATTTCTTTCAAAATAAAGGACTTTAATTATATATACCTACTTTATCTTTCTTCATTATTATTTGCAGTATATCTCCTTATCGTTGTATCCTGAGTTTTTTTTACAAAAGCACTAATGTTGTGAGCACCATATTAGGTGCATGCACACTGCTTTAATTACTAGTCTATTTTTGGGGGGGAGTTAAAGACAATATCTCTGAATAAAATGACTAACCTTAGATTTTTGTTGGAATTTATTTTTGTGTGGGATATTACTCCAGTGGTGATAGAGTGCATTGGCTGTGTACCGAAGTTCTATTGCTTCCAACTATAACATTTTATTCATTTTGGCACTGGGCCAGCTTGAGGTTATTTTTTTCTGCATGTAATGTAACTCCCATCCTTCTTGAAATATTTGTTGGTTTTGGATTGTTTAAATCTGCTGCTCAGGATTCTAATTTTTATGAAGCTTCTATTAGATGAAATAAAAGCTTTCCTCGCTCATCTTCTTTTTGGCATAAATTTGCTAAATCAGCTTTTGCCCCGAGCTTCTACTAGGGTATTTATAAGTTTGGTAATAATGTTTATGATAGATGTGGCTTAAAAAAGTTTGGAGCGCCTCCTGGAAGCCAGGCAACGCGTGTTCTCTGCTTTCCAAATCTTCTGTGAGTCATTTGTCTCTAGTCAATTTAGACGTTTTTAAGGCTTGTTTCTATACAAATTTGGATAAGTCTCAGGCCTACTGCATCCTGATGTCTTCAATGCATCAATATTCATAGAAACATTAACTAGCTGGTCAGTGGACTTTGGGGGTAGCTGACACCACTTGCCTCCTCTCATCTTGTGATTAGTTTAGGTTATTGTGAATTTCTGACCCCATTTGAAGGGGAATCTTTTGATTTGGCCGTGTGTGTTTCACAGGGATGACCCCATAAATAGCGGCCTTGGTAACTTCAATTTCCTTTTGAAAATAAATACTTCCTCTGCTTCTGAAGCTTTCTTTTCAGGAAAATGTGATAGTCGGAATGGCTTGGGTTTGAAATATTAAATAAATGTTCCATATATTTAGTTTCAAATGTTTAAACAGCCGCCTCACCTTTACTACTTTTCCTGGAAAGTCTGAACCCTTTTGGAGTTGGCAGCTTCTGTCACTTTTGTACCTTCCTTTCTGGGAGAACGTGAGGGTTGTCAAGGTCCTGAGGACGAATTGATTAAATATTTCAGATATATAGCTGTGAAAGTTTCACCAGTGGCAACCCCTATAAATACCGCTCTTGGAAGACCTAGTTTTCTGTAAAAAATTGATGCCCCTTCCAGCGTCACGCTTTTGCTCTCAGGTAAAACTGAGTAACAGCAGGGTCTAGCACTGAAGTATTTAGTAAATCTACATCTATTGAATGATCTATTCCAGAACTCCGTTTCCCAGAATGATGTGAAACCTCAGCGGAAGAAAGTATCACAATCTTGAAGCTGGATAACGAGGCACAGAAGAATATTTATTCAGGAATGGTGCTTCTGCAAGATGAAAATGCTTTTAAATGGAGAATACATATATACAAAAAGAGCCATTTTTAATTACTTGTGTGGGACATCCTAAGGTAATGTCATATAACATATTACCACAGAGAATCCTCAGCTGACCTCACAGTGTTTCACTGCTCTCAGGAGGGAAAAACTGTTAATAAAAATTTATGGTAACAATTTTATTTTTTAAAGAAAATGATGCTTAATACCTCCCACCAGTCATCAGAGTGGCGAAGTATCCCAATCTCTTTTTTGATAGGAAGACATATCCTGGGGACATTATTATGCCTTAAGCTGATCCCACCATGGGTTTAGTAGAGTTAACTGCATTTAGTATTATACTTTTTCTGGATATTTTTTACTATCAGGTATTTTATTACCTTCATGGAAGTTTAGAACAACATTTCTGGTAAAATTAGGGCTTAAGAGAAACTTATTAATCTGGACCTAACTGGCTACCTTTGGTTACGCTACTTACCTGGTGGTATGTTTAGGGAAGGGGCCTCCCAGGGTATTTCCACCTTGGGTTAGGCAGAGTTAACTACATTTAATAACAATTGCTTTGTTATTTTTTGCTTTTAGGTAATTTTTCCCCATCAGGGAAGTTTAGGACAACACTTTTTAGTGGATATTGGGGCCTCAGAATTTTTGGCGAACTGGAATTAACTGGCTACCATCTATTATCCTACTTGCCAGTGTGGTATGTTTAAGACATGGGCCTCCCAGGGTATTCCCAACTTGAAGGGTTCAGGATCTGTTTAATTATCAATTTAATATGTTCCGCATGGCTAAATAATTTTCCTAGGACAAAAAATTGCTGTATCCAATTATCATAGGAGTGGGTTGGTGGTAGAAATTTGATGTAAAAACAATCTGAAGGCCAATACCTTAACTTTGTCCTTGGGAGTAGTCAATTATTAATTTTTCCACGTCAGACAGTAGCAATCAGAGCGACTTGCCACAGTAGTCTATTGTACATAAGTTTAGTCTTGCGCCTCAGATGAATCCCACTCCTAAAGCACCCTAACCCCCATTTGAAGGTGTTGAAGTCTTCATTTAATGTGGCTTTAGCAAATGCCTTACTGGATTACTCAAAGTTGAATTGTGGTTTTAAGCTCACAGTTGACCTGATTTGTATCTCAACCCTCCATTTACTCTTTGACTTTGCGGTAAGAGGCAGCATTAGGTGTTTGGGATATGGAGCAACTATTATGAGGAGCCATTTTTCAGCGTACTTTTCCAGTATGTTCACCACAACTCTTGTAGAAATAGTGGACGGTACACTACGCCATTGCGTAGATTATGGTAACTTGAAATAATGTTACCATACCTGATCTGCATCCTATTCCTCTGGAGGAACATATTGCCGTTTATGTGGAGAAGGCCAAAGTCTTCTCCAAGCTAGATTACTTGAACGCCTTTAGCCAGATTTGCATCTAAAAAGGTCAGTAATGGTTCACTTCTTTCTGTACCATGAAGTGGATTTTTAAAATCTGGGTCATGCCTATTGGGCTCAAGAATGCAGATGAAAATTTCCAAAGTCATATTGATGTGGTCCTGGGTGAGTTGTTAGGTGTTTGAACTTTGTCCATATGAATGGCAATCTGGTGTTCTTCCCTGATTAAAAATCCCATAAGATTCACCGTCGTAAGGTAGTAATGCATTTGAGGGTGGCAAATTTGACGTTTTAGATTTGCAAATAAAAAGTTTTTAGTCTCAGGTCGCATTTTAAGCAACATCACTTTTGACAAAGGACACATATTCACCTCTGAAAAGAAGCGGGCTATTAGTGGTTGGCCCACACCCACCTCAGTTAAATAACTGTTGAGTTTTTTGGGGGACATTTACCTTATTAAAGAAGTTCACGCCGACTCTTTCAGAGGTAGCGGCACCCTTGTATAAAGCCAGATGGGCAAAAAATTTTCAGTGGTCCTCTACACTATAGGATGCCTTTTTGGGATGTGAAGTGCACTTTGGTACCTACTTCAGTTCTTCACCACGTGAATCCTAGTATGGAGTTTATAGTAGTGAGCTATTCCTCCAGCTTTAATATTTCTGCTGCTCTAATACAAGTGGGCAAAGATAGAGTGTAGCACCCTGTAGGATATTTTTCATGTAAATGTCCTTGCCTGAGTTAAATTATGCTGTTTATGACAAAGAAATTTTGGCGGTAGTGGAAGCACTGTCATTGGTGCCATCACTTCATGTTCTTCCCGGCCATTCTGCATGTGTACTGAATACCAGGCTCTGTTGTAATACCAAGCTCCTCATGTTTTGGCCCCCTGGAGAAATCGCTAGAATGAGACCCTTGCCCAATTTGTGTCTTATTAGAGTTAAAAAAAGAAAGGAAAGAATGGTTAAGATAATACTTTGAGCTGTAACCCTGCGTTAGCTCCTGACTTAAGGAAGTGGTGTTGCATAACGCCTGCCTGGTGATTCTCCCATGGAAAATTGTATCTAAGCCCTCCTCCCTTATATACATTCCAGTGTTTGATTTTTTGGAGAATCTAGAGGAGTATGGTATGTTCAGAAAGTTCTTGATCTCACATTGCTTATCAACAAAATATACTTTAATTTTTTCCAGATGCACTTAGAATCAGGAGAACATAACAAAAGGGATCATGTAATGGATGTTATAATTTTTTTTGTACTAGATGGTCCCAACCCAAGGGGGGGGATTGATCGATGTGTAATGGATGTTATAATGATTCCAGGGATGGTTGTAAGTTCTTGATGGACAGATTTGCCTGGGAATATTCTAGGAACATCACGATCGGATAACTGTAAGGTATCCTGGGAAAGAAAAAACCCTGGAACTTATCCACTGTACATATAACTAGAAGGGAATTTCTGATCAGGTTGCAAGGTATACCAAGGAGTACCTTGTTTGCAAAAACATAAAGCTAAATCGTCAGCCTCTCAAGAGGAAGTTGGTACCAGTCAAGAAAGCAGAAAGACCATGGCTTCCCTCTCAGTTGATTTTATTGTGGAACTACCCCTCTCTTAGGGGTACAACACTTCATGATAGTAATTAGTATGGTTTACCAAGTTTATCTTATATTATTCCATATCAAACCTAGATAAAGACAGCTCAGATGGCCAAAATGTTTATTTTCCACATCATCTGATCCCATGTTGTGCCTCAGGAGCTTATTTATGACTACGGGCGCTCTTTACATCTGTAGCTGGGAGGATTTGTGAAAGACTTTTCAAATTTGCCTGCGTCATTCTACTGCATTTCGCCCTCAATCTAGTGGGCAGACAGAACGAGTTTTAACCAATTTTTGGAACAATATCTACGGTGCTACACAGTTATTGACCACTAGGACTAGGCCCCACACTTCCCTTTGGCACATTTTAGTACAACAACGCCCTTCACTCTCAAAATAAGTTCTCAATTATTTGCAAACTATGGTTACAATACTTCCTTTATCATGATTCTTAGCTGTGATTAATAAGGTGGAAACTATGGTGGACTTTTCCAAGTTCATCAAAAAAACAAAAGGAGGTAAACACAATTTGGACGCGGCTATAAAGACCTACAAGGGGTATGCAGATGTGAAGAGAAGGGTAGGGCCATAGTACAAGGAGGGGGATCTGGTGATGATGGGTCCAGGAATAATCTCATCATTCAGCAGTGGACTAAACTGGGACCAAAACGGATAGGATTCTACATATTTTTAGAAAGGTGGGCCATGCCTCATACCAATTAAAGCTTATGGGAAATTTCTGATTTTAACTTTCCATGAGAGTAAATTAACCCAGTTTGAGGGGTCTCTTCCAGAGACGTTTAATCATACCTTGTGAATGGAGAGCCAGAGTGGGAAGTTAAGGGATTTTAGCCTCCCATAAGGTGAATCTAAGGATAAAACCTGCTATCTTGAAAGTGGTTTGATGCCACAGAGAATAGCGGGACCAGCTCATAATTGTGGTCATGCTCAGGACTTTATTACGGCTTTCCAAGAGCATTTAACTAATGCCACGGGTCCCAAGTCCACCTCTTAAATTGTGGCCATACAGATTCCCCATCCCACAAGAAATTCTCTCTTACTGAAACTCCTGGTGGAGGGTTGGCGCCTCAAAAAATTTAGAGGGTAATGTGATGATTATCAGAAATAATCATGGGAGTGGATTGCAATGATAAGGAGAAGGTAGGCAGGACAGATTATATAAGTTGGCCGCCATACTGACATTAGATACATTGTAGATAAACGTTGGGTTAAGGACAAACAGGATCAATGGAATCCCCTGGATTTGAATGATGGTCACAGATGTTACATTGACAGGTAAAGGCTAAACGTCATAGTTTTAACAAAGATGGTTAATACGTTTGATTACTTAATGCAGATAATATTATAGAACAAAATTTTTTATTACAGATTATGAGGTGTTCTTGGTTGGTATAAAAGTTTCGAGTTCTTTCTTACTTGAGGTATAAAACTACAATGAGAGGAAATTGTTCTGTTGGCTAGAGTATTTATAAGCCCAACAAAACGATTAAGGAATATTTTCCAATTTTTCTGAAAATTTTGTTTTCCTTGACTAATCTCTCTATCAAACATCTCACTTAAAATAAAGGGCTTTGTATATATATATCTACTTTATGTTACCTTTCATTGGCTTTGTGGTATTTCTCAGTATGGCGATATCCTTAATTTATTTAAAGAGCACCTTAAACTGTGCTCACTGTATTGGGTGCGTGCACTGCTTTTATTACTAACTATATGGGGAGTTAGAGACACTATACATATTGTGAAGCTAACGACTCAAATTGACATATTTGGATCTTACATGAAGATGTCCAAAAGTAAGTCAACTTGTTTTTAACTTTAAAAAGGTACTTTTTTCTATAAGAGTCAACAAAAAATTTCGTCCTGAGTTTTAAGCTGGACGTTTACATCTTATTAACGGCCTGAAAATGTGGAGCATGAAGGAGATGATATCATTCCTGCCACTCCTGCCCCCGGGGTTTCCCTCTAAAAACCAGCAGTTATTTCTATTTAAGCTATCTGGTCGGCATGGGGTCCTTTGGTACTTTCTTGAACTATAATTTCTAAATTTAACCCTAGAGCGTCATCCTCAAAATCTTGCAAACAGCTGTGCCTCTGGCTTTCTGGGATATCCACCGGATTATTTCTCACCCAGAGTGGAAGTACAGTCTTTTTTCATCACCTGATTTCATGACATTGGCAAGGACAATTCAGAGGCTAATAGGTTTACTTAAAGGATCACCTTCTATGGTTTTATCCATACAGGATAAAACATCTTTGTAGTTCCTTAATATCATAGTTTTAAGAATCAAAAGAACAATAATCTTTTTTGTAGGTTGTATTATCTCTTCATGTCAGCCTTGCGCTTTGGACAAGACTGCGCAGTCTAGACGTTGCTTGAGAAGTGAGAATCTTATGTGCATTATTGGCAATTTAATCTATGGATCAATTTTGCCCATCTACTGTTGGACTCAAAGCATCTGTGTAACAGCCATGGCATCAAAGAAGATTGTCATCTTCATCAATTAAAGGAATGGATTGTTATATGAGCATTGAGCTAACATAAGAAAATTCCTCCAGTCCATCTGGCGGCCAGACATGTAACATCAAAGTTTACTGCCCAATTACCATGTTGACCTTATCCACTTGTCCTTCCAAATGTAGATAGTAGGCATTAGATCTATAGAGCTTAATTTTTAAGTTTGACATAAGTTTTTCTAAAACTTTAGGAATAGTTTAATGTCCACAATCTGCTGATATTGCCTCTGGTACTCCATGAATAATTAAAACTTCCTCCATAAAAAGAGCCGCAGCCCCTTTAAGGTAATCTGTGTGATATAAGGTATATTTATCAAACCTTGTTAGTCATTCTTCTATTGCCATAATGGAATATGACCCTAGCATTTTATAGCAGAGATCAAATATAATTTGTGAAAAGACCCAGGGTTTATGGGGTATATTTAAGGGGATCAAGTTTCCTACTGGTAGAAAGTGGCTGGCTTTGACATAGGTCCATGTTAGGAATTAGGCCTTATATTCCTTCATGTGAATAGATAAGCCAAGACACGCATATTAACTTGAGACTAATACTAAGGTCTTTGTAACTCTGTGGTGCCTACAATTGGATGGTTATGGCAAGCCTAAGGTCTCCATTACTAAATAGTCTTTTGAACCCATAATCTACCATAGTAATAGATTTTATTAGGCTCATGACTAAAGCTTAGTCTTGAATAAGGTTCAAATGACCAACTCTTTTTCAAAGTACTTATTAAAACGTTGTATTCCGTCATGGTCACTCTTTTCTTCCCTTTGATACCCTTGGCATCGCCCATTTTTAAAAATGAAAGCAATTAGTGACAACATTGTAGTGGTTTTGAAACTGTCCAGAACAGATTAGCTTATTCCAATCAGGAATCCCTACTAAAAGAAAAAAAAGAGCAAAAAATCTTTGCCCGGGCAATGAAATCTTAAGCTCAAAGTTGTTTAGTTTTAAAATCACTAAAAATTTTTGGGTACAACTTTATGGCTTCAATTAGAGCTCCAATCCTCTGTGATCATTACAGATAGTGATTAATAAACACTATTACATGAAATGGTGCTGAATTTCCTGTAAAGACACCATTATGGCGAGCAATCCCTAGTCATTGATTCAATTCTTGGTCTCCTCAGGTTTCATTTTTTTACCGTAGGCTTCCATTTTTAATCTATATATGGTGCTACGTCCAAGAAGCCTGACATACAATACATGAAGCCAACTAAGTCTCTTAATAAATTTATATTATTTAAATGGGTGCCAAGTTACATCTTATGACCCATCAGCTAGAGCATCTGTCTTATGGTAAGTATAGCAAACTGGATTCATTGAAGTTTAATACCTAAAAGAGATAAAGAATTTTTGATGTAAATTTATTATAGTTTAATTAAGGGTTTTATATGTCGCAATTAACAATATAAGCCTCATGAGAAAAAAGGACAAAATAATATAATGTGGGTGACATCTGGAAGGGAGCTCTTGTCCAGGAGACACATTCTGGATGGTATAATGACTTTGTATTATATATCTGATAGGAAAAAAATATGAGTTAAATACTCAAGTCAAATGAGATTGGGGGTCTGTAAGAATTTAAAGTTTTGGGTTATTATTGGCAAACAACCCTAGTAATCTTTTTACTGCGCAGGTTTAGTTTCTTGTGCACTTTGTCCGCGTTGTATTTTACATTAGATTATTGATTAATAACAGTTCGATGACTATTATCCATAGTTGAGTATATATTCTTATATCTCAGCCTAACGCTCAGCCAGTATTCCTGATTAAATACTTGAGCTGTTGTGATCTAGGGATTTTTTCCCTCATTATTTTCAACCTGATTTTCGGTGGGATTCCCTGGTGACAGTCTCTTCAGTCTAACACACAGTTGGCATCAATCCCTTATTGTTTCTCCTTCTTTTCTAGATCCCTGCTCAGATCTTTACTTTTTTATCTAAGAGTCTCCCAATTATTGCACACGGTAATAATATCCTTGAGAAGAATAGCACAATGGAAAGCTGATACTAGTTTACTACTTAAACTATATACTGGATGAACAACTTGAAACTATATATCTATAATATGATCTAGTTATCTGTTTTTTTATTATAAGTGAATCCTAGGGAATTTATAGTGGAGATTCTGACATCTAAACCTCAGTTGACACCTCTTTTTATAAAACGGCAGCGGTTGCCATTAATTCACCCATCCTTGTCTTGGCAGCGATGGTATTCCTCATCCTGGCTAGGATTCCATCATTGGACATCCTTGAGATCTAAACAGAAATAGTCAGAAAATGTGTCCCTAACGTTTTCCACTTTATCCAAGCAAACCAACCATATTTGGCTAGCAACCTGCTTAGTTAATGGGACTTATTACCCATTAAGGCAGGCCATGCACCAACTGATTAATTCACTAGTTGCAGGCGGCTTCACTCGCCTCACAACTTGCTATTCATTCCCAATCAGTAAGTGATGAAACCTGACCAATCCCAATCGTACGCCTGATAGTTGATTACTATCAGATGCCCCTATTTCGTCAGCAACTCTGCCCAATGAGATCTTAAGTATTCATCCAGATTGATCCCTGTCAGATACGACCAGGTGAAAATCCCAAAATCCCCTAAACGTAGTTACTTCAAAACTTGGTCCAACCAGTTTCCAATTCACTTTAACTTAGGGGAATTATCCCATAATGATTCCTGGTAATCTATCAGTCTGGGAATATGGGCAAAAATCCCAACAGGGTCACTTAAGTTGACCATATGGCAGATTCTTAAATCCTACTCTTTTTTAAGTACATCTTGTGTGTTCCGCCTAGAGTGCCACCTTGAGTACATGTGCCTGTAATTCTAATAAATCGTCATCTTGATGAGGCGAGACTTCATATTGGAGTATCTTAGGCTCAATTTGGTCCTCAGGTTTTCCTAAAGTCAAATTGAGCTGTGTTGTTTTTGATTTCTTTGGGTAATATTTTGAAGTAATTGCTTTAATGCCCTTTTCAGGTCTAGGTTTTGATTTGGCTGATGGAGTCAAATGCTTTTAATTCTTCCCATCATGCCTGATATCAGAATATCCAACATCACCACCTTTGAGAATATTGGCAGGTGAGTACTGGCACAAGAATCAGCTAAGAATGTGGTTGATCATCACTCCAGTACCCAAATACTTGATTAAGTATTCATTTCCATGTTTTTATGTGCTAGCATATGGACCATCTCAGATGAAATCTAATTTTCCTCTTCAGGGCAATATTAGAATGTTCTTATATAGAACTTAGTCAAAAATACCAAAGGTGGGTAAAGGTTGGCGAGTTGCATTTGCATCTTGACCTTCTCTTGTAAGAAACTTGTCTAAAATCTTCATTGTCTTTGGCTTAAATTTCTAACATTCTGAGCTAAATTCTTAGTCCTCTTTAAGGCTCTTCAGCATTATCACTGGTAACTTCACGAACTAATGAAGCTGGGATTTCAGGATCTCTTCCATATAAAGCCTTGAAAAAAGACATTTTTATGGTTTGATGAAACTTATCTTGTAAGTCATTATTGCACTTGGGAGATATAGGCTTTAGAGTAATGGTTCATTAGTGGCTATCTTACGTAGAAAAAAGACCAACGTCACTTTTTCCCTTTCTATATTTCTGTTAGTTGATAGGCTGTAAGACGCTGAAAGTATTTGTTAAGCTCTCATGCTCGTAGTTAATATCATTATAAATCTTTTCATAAATTCCTTCCCATTATCGCATAGTAGAACTCAAAGGCATCATTGTCTAGTAAATATGTTTTGATACAAAAATGTAGCAGTAACTTTAGCGGTCTGTGTGGGAATTGAGATTGCTTTGATCCACTTCATAAAATGGTCATCTTTACGATGATGTATTGATTTTTTCCTGTGAATTCAGGTAGTGGACCTATGGCATCTAAACTTAAGGTGTGAACCAACTGCTTAGGGGTCATAGGTTAAAACTTATACTTAGCTTTATGCGGCGAATGCTTTTTATAAGTTATATAAGGATCTAAGACTTCCACTAAAAATTCCAGAATTCCTTCCCAATAGTAGCAACCTTTGATCCATTTGTAAGTTTTTCTAGCTCAATTTTTCCTAATGTATTGTGTGCTTGATTTATGCCTGTTACCCGTTCCAAAGGTTGCAAGTAAGCTAGGCAGGCGATTCTGACTTTCTTGTAAAGTAATCTATAAAGTATCTTTATATTCTGGTGTGACAAAATTGAGAATCTTCTGAACTGGTTCATCTTCATTTTTCTGGGAGTCTGGATGCATGTGTATGTCATGTAGCCATTCTGCTTTGCTATTTTCAAGATATAGAAGGGTCAGTTGAGTCAGTCCATCTACGTTCTTGTGCTTCATTCCAGCTCAATGGAAAATATTCATGTCATAGTGATGAAGCTTGAAAGACCATCATGATAGTCTTCCTGTCAGATCTTTAATGTTCTGCAGGTAATTTAGGGAAGCGTGGTCTGTCACAGCTGGAAAGTTCATACCATGCAAGAAGGTTCAGAAAATGTTTCACTGTCATGAGGATAGCTAAGCACTCTTTCTTTGTAAAGCCTTTTTTGATCATCTTTGGAAAGCGTTTTGCTATAACATGACACCGGGTGGTTAATGCCATCCTCGTCTAGTTGTAAAAGAATAGCTCCTACTGCTAAGTCAGAATCATCTGTAAACAGGATGAAGAGTTTCCAATAGATTGGATGTCATAGAATAAGTTTTCTATTTAGTAAAACCTTCATCGTCTCAAATGCAGTTCTTTAATTTACTCCTCACAAAAAAAGTGTTTTTGGCAAGCAGTCTGACAAGAGGTTCAGCGAGTTAAGTAAAATTAGTGATAAATTGATGGTATTATAACATCATTCCTAAGGATATCTGTATCTCTTGAAGACTGATCAGCTCTGGCATCTTGGCTATTGCTTCAAACTTATTGTACAAGGGTTAAATTGCTTCCCACGATAGACATGTCCTCAAATTTTTAGTCCTGCTAGAAAGAAGGTACACATTGTAGGATTTTTGATATGATTCTCTCTAAGTTGTTGGAAACTTTTTGAGGTGGCGTAGATGATTAATGAATGTTTTGGAAAACACTGATATGTCATCTAAGTAAATGAACACACAGCTGAGTTTAGATCTTGCATGCTGTTATCCATTAACCATTGGAATGAGGTGGGAACATTGCATAATCCCTGAGGGAGCTGGGTAGGTTGGAATATTCTTCTATATAAAGCTACGCTTTATTCTTGACCTTCCGTTGAAAGACCCATCTGCCAATAACTTTTGACGAGGTCAATTATGGAGAAGAAATTCAAGCTATAGAGTTGGGCCAGGGCTTTGTCAATCCTTGGAATCAGATTGCTATCCTTCTTGGTGAGGCTGGTTAGCTTCCTGTAATTCATTAATATTTAGTGACCACAGTTACTCTTCTTTATGTAGAAAGAGGTGATAGAATGTACTCTGGGAGAAAACAAGTAAGCCAGCATATAATATTTGCTTGAGCTCAGTCTTCATGTGAAAATTCTGTACCTTTGACTTCCTATATGGCTTCAGATAGATAGGAAAGTGGAAATATAAGTCGATAATATGTGTCCAGTCTTTCATGTGACCATAGTCAACATCTGGCGTGGAGAAACATCCAGATAGTCTTTGAGTAATCAGTACGCTTTCTCAAGTTCTTCCTAATATAGCTTATCAGATATTTGGACTTGAGGGATAGCGCAAATTAAATTGTCAGCGGGTAGGCCAAAATCAATATGAGTACCAATAAAATGTACCTTGTTAATTTCACTAGTCAGAAGTATTTGATCTTTCCCAATAGAATGATGTTTCTTCATTGATCTCTTTTTTGGTTGAATTCCCAAGTAATAGCTCAATAGGCTGCTTAAAGCTAAATCAAGGACCCCTGAGAAAATCAAGGTTCAAACCTATTCACTCCAGTGACACAATTACAAGTGTAGCAAGCAATTTGGGGTATATGCAGGGTATATTGGTGGAAAACACTCTTTGTACTCTTAATTTGATTTTTACCTCCTCGGTGGCAAAATGGTATGCCCTTTGCTACATCTATTGAGTTAGGGAGCTTTTTCATGTTTCTTCAAATGGTAGAATATTGCAAAGTTAAAGTGGAAAAGGGTACTCATACCAGATAAGAATAATTGTTCTTGTTGAAATCAATAATACCTAGTACAGGGGGAACTTCATAATTGAGGAGTGATAAATAATCTTCTTTTTGTTATTTAACCGAGGCAAGCTGACCAGAGGATGGACAATACTGAAACTGAAACTCCAAAACTATACCAACCAAAAAAATAAACGATGAATTGAATGCCAGTTTCATGCAGCAAGACACAAAATGTAAATAGAAAATTACCTACCAGGTGGCATAGTGTGAGCCACTTATCCCATCATGGTGGAGGGGGAGAGGGGATCAGGTGGATCATTATCATATCAGTATTGTAGAGGCGGATCAATGCTGAGAGCAAAGGGGTTATGGCATCCAAGGGATGAGGATAAGGTGTAGTAGATAGTTGTTGAGATCGACTATTTGGGCCAGGATCAAAGCCTCTATGAGTTTGGCAACATGGTATTCAGCCTGGATGCAAGTGTCACGAAGATTTCTAACTTTGTGGCATTGGCTATTGTGGTGCGTGTGGATGGGGAAAAATCTGCCAGTTCAGTAACATTCTTGAAGCGGTGGTGGCAGTTTCATAAAGGCGTTGGATTTCCTCTTTTGAGGTAGGAGGAAAATTGGAGGGGAACAAGGGGGATGCAGCCTCCTTAAATTCCATGACATATTTTGCATGCATATTTCAAAAAAGAGTAATATTGGGTGAGGCCACTGCGACCTTAGCAACCTAGTGGTCTTTTTAGAAAAGGCTTTGGTTTTGGGGACATATCAGTTGGTCAGGGCTGGGGTATCAAAGTCTGAATTCAGATTAGGTGTTAAGTAAATTGGCTAACTTGGTGATGGGACAATTTTACCAGATTTGGTCACTTCCTCCAATAAGTTCCAGAGATTTTGGTTAACTCGGGAAGATATGGTGGTAGAAGATTTTGGTTGCATATGTTTTGGGGCGGGTGATTTTCTGGATTGAACTTTGGTCCAGCCTACACCCAATAGGTTGGCATGGGTGTGCATTGGCCAGCATGGGTTTGAGGTGCTAGATTTTGCTTCTGATTCGAGTGCATGGCCTGTGGGGGTGGAACCAGCCAAAATCCCCACTCAAACGCTGTTGGTGTGGCCTCCTGGGTGGAGTTGGCCATGTTCACAGGGTGTAGATTACATTGACATGGCTTTTTGATGCGGTCCAATTCATAGCAGAGGGGGCAAATTGTGCAACCGTTGTCAGTGTGGACCCAAAAGAAATGGTCAGGTGCAGATGGGATATAGGCACACGGTGGTATGCGCTGGGCCATGTTCAGCTGGTGGGGGTAATGATGGCTATTGCCCAAGGCGCCGCAAGGCGTTCAGCACCACTTTGGACAGTGAATTAGGGGCTATAAGTTTCACCATAATTGGACAATCCCAACATCAACTCCACATAAAGTGTTTGAGGGGGAAGGTGTGAGGGGAGGTTTGCAAAGCTTACCACAAATGTGGTATCATCTGGGAGGCGTGTTAGGGTGGTGGTAATGGGGGTGTTTTTGCGTATTAAATGCATAGCTTCTGCAGTGGCTGCATCCTCTTTGGTAGGGAATCCTATATCAAAATAGCCCTTGTAAGGTCGAGAGTCAATAAACCCTGCTGGCGCAAAGGTGGCCAACGCCAGCTCATTTATCACTTTGTCAGTATACGGGTAGAGACAACCATACTTGATGTGGAGGCAAAAGCAAATATTGAATTGGGTAGGGCTAGGGTGTGGGGGAGGGTTAGGTAGGCTCATGCGAGGTAGAGTTCTAAGTCCCTTAGAGGGAGATAGCGGCCAAATTTATTTGGTGGACTGGATGAGCCAGTCCGCATGTGTTTGCTTATTGGAAGATAAACGCTAGCAGGTGGAGCACAGCTGCCTCATACTGGGAAGCAGGCTGTGGATCTGAGGACATAAATTTGGAGATTGGCGTGGTGAAGTGGTGGTGGAAAATCGACTTGTTATTTCTAAAATCGCTTAAAATCAATGCTGCGTGGAAAGAAAAGTCGTGATAAACATCCTTCTTTCAGATTGATAGCTCGTTCATATTTGCTCATAAACTGTATCCCAATGAGTAAACCATATTTATTGTTTTTTAGGGCAACTGCAGAAGCTCAAAATAAATTTTCAACTTGGATTGGCAAATATGAGTATGTACCTATCGCCTTGGTGTTATCTAGACTGGCAGTCCTGTACTCTTGAGTGTATTCTTGTTCAGGAGCTAGTTTGATATTCTTGATGAGTCAGGATGACTCTAAATTGATATGTAATCCCATTTCAAAAGATACCCTTGACTTAGACTTTCTGACCTACCAATTCCACCTTGGCAATGGCTCCTCCAAGATTTGGTGGAAGGGCTAATACTTTTCAAGGAAAAATGTTACATTGAGCTTTTTGGGTAGTCTTGATACTTTTTTTGTTGATCTCCAGAAGACTGTGAACGCCTGAGATGGGTCAGATTTACAGTAAAAGATACTGATCAGAATCACTGAGTGTATCTATTACTCTTGGACACTTAATAACAAGGCTGAGGTAAGTGCCTTCAGGAACCTGGACATCATCAATCTTTTCGGCGTTTAAGCAGTCTATAAAGGCAAGCTCAGCAGGAGAACCTAAAATGTAATACTTGTGTCCTCGTGACACCCTTCATAGTCGTCATCAGGTTCTTTCTCAATGCAAAAAAGTTGAACGATCAGCATTGTTTTGCTTTAAGATAATTTGGGTCAGTCAGTTTTAGTGTTACCTGACCCTAAACTGACCTTCCTTTTCCTTGTTTGGAAAGGGCACGGGTACTTCTTGAAGCGCATATCCTCAGGATGGCTGTTCTTACAGTAGTTGCATCTTAGCTTTTCCTCATTCTTAGGTTTTACTTCCTCCATGGTAAACACTCTGGATTTCATAAAGGCTTTTTGTGAGGTCTCTTACTAGTGTATGTCAAATGTATTTAGCAAAGCTCCTTTAATGTCTAAACAGAATTGAAGCTTTTTTTGAAGGATGTAACATGCTTGGTTATGTCAGGGGTACTATGTAAACCAGCAACAACGACTGCTAATGGCATTTTCTATAGTAAGCATCTTCAAGGTCAACAGCATTTGGTCTTCTATATAAAAGCGAACAGAAAATTTGGTAAGTGTTTTATTTTGTATAGTGATCTTTATGAAGGCATGTTTCTTCATACTCAGGCTCTGTATCAATCTGAATCCCTGATGAGCGCTTTCTTCACTTCTCTCCAGGTATGCAGTTCATCCATATGAGTTACCATAAATTATCGAGCCATAGGGCCTAAACAAGTTAAATTATGCTCAACCTTTTGATGAATGATCACATCTTCCATCAAGGCTTCATAGATGTAGAGGAAAGATGCGATACTTTATTATTCAGGTGTAAACTTTTACTTGAACGTAGGCTTAAAGATATTGGATTCCAATCTTGCAACAAAATGTTCTCCAGGAGCTTCATATTCAGCAATTTCAGTTCTTACGTTGCTCTGTTCAACTTGACGTTCAATTGATGTTTTGTCCTGTAAAGGATTGATATGTTTCTCATCTCCTACAGGGTAAGACTTGTCGTAATATCCACAAGATTGATTCTTTTTTTTGTAAAAGATCCTTTATCATTCTCCAAGTTCTCAACGTGGATGTCCATATCATGCTTTTGCAGGAGAGCGGATGCGCAGTAAGTCACCAAAAACTTGTTCTCATCCTCCAGTAATACAATGCTCTGGTTCAATTTTCCTTCATGTCGTTGCAATCAATTATCTGAGAAGGCTTGTCAGTCTTGACTTTCAACTCTTCTATGAGAGTATTTCAGAATTTCTCAGCTTTGTTTATGCGATGATAAACTTGGTTAATGTTCACTTGACTGGGATATTTGCATCTCAAGTCGCTCTCCAATTTGGTGAGTCACTCAGAAATGGAAATAGTAGACGCCTAGGTTACACGGTTGGATAAATTTTGTTTGGAAGGGGCTACTTAAGAAATGATATTTTTTGACACTGTTGATACTTAGAGGTTTGATGTTCTTTAACTTATCAAACTTATCTTAGGGCATACTCTAGCAGTGTCCCAATTATGGAGATCTGTTATTCCTTATTGATGCTAGTGGAAGCCTGAGCTTCATTTCGCCATGAGCTTCACTATATTGTCATTGGAGCTCTTCAGCAAAGGCATCAAGCAATATTTTGGTATATTCTTTCAACTGTGATGTCCTTTCAGAAAAGCTTTACAGCATCCTCTACATACTAGATAACACCAGAATTAATAAACTAAATTTTACATAAAGCTAAATAACTCAGAAATTGTTTGCTTTGATCAAACAGCTGACGTAGCCTATACTTTGTGATGCTAATATATAAATATATGTTCATAGGCCATTCTTAAGGCCACTTAGGTGTTGATATGATTGTGGAGTTCCTCATTATGGATCAAGTAAATTCATGATATGATAAAGTACTGTGTGTATTAATCTCAAAATATAGCGAGAGAGGTTTGAAGTTAATCTATAAATCTCTAAGAGAGAACTGGATTTATACAGGTTTGTTGGGTCGCCAGGGAGGAATCATTGGTGGCACGTCTATCTGAAGGGGATGCTTTGAAGTTCACTTTCATGGGTAACCTCATAACTTGTTCTGCTCTTAAATAAAACTTTATATACATGATATCTATTAATGAAAGGCAAAAATGTATTTTATTTAGAGTAATCAAGCGCTATTTATAGTGCTTCAAAATGTAAGGATAGGATTAGGGATTCTTTAGGGGTAGTGTCATGGGACCTATAGGAAAGTCCCAATATTAGGATATGTGGGAATAGGTAAATAGTGGATAGAGATTAGATAACAAATAGGAAATGTACATTTTCCCCAAATTCAGCATAATTTGGGAAAGTCAAAAATTTGGTATTCTAGTTGAATTGAACTCCATTATCAAAATTATTGGGCCATCTGAAAATTATGCCCTTCATCTGAATATATTGATTTTTCCCCTGACCAAGGCTTTCACCTAATCCTGGGAGAATCCTGACAAAGCCCTCCCCAAACATTGTCCTAATGGAGTAAATTGTGACCAGAGAGTTAAAGTATATGGAGGGCTTATGCTTGGGAGTGGTCTGAGCCTCAGGTGTAATGCAAACCAGGTCAGTGATGCTGGCAGTGTATAATGAGGCCTCCTCAATATCATTTATGGTAAATTTATAGACAAAAGGGCGCTATGGATTGTGGCGAGCAAATCTCACTTGTGACCAAAAGTGAACCATGCAATAAGGTTTGAGAGGAAAATGCAAAGTGGGCTGGAAGGTTGGCAATGGTAGTGGAGGTGATGTCAGCCAGTTTCTCAGGCTTCGCTTCTTCAGGACTCCCATCTTCATTGGGATTGGTGCTATCCCAATCGGAGAATCAAACCAGGTAATCTAAATTATTTATTTTAATTACATCTGGCCCAATCTTGGGAGAGGCGCCATCAAAATTGGGAAGCAGTAACATTGCCAGAAAGGAGTCTTCAAGCTTCACTTTTTTTGACTCTCATCTTCATTAAGATTGGCACTATCCCAATTGGAGAGTCAAACCGGGTCATCTAAATTATTTATTATATCTGTCTAATCTCAGGAGGGGCGCCATCAAATTTGGGAAGTGGTAGCGTTGCTGGAAAGGAGCCATCAAGCTTTGCTTTTTCTTGACACTCAGCTTTGTTGGGATCAGCGCTATCCCTATCTGAGAGTCAAACTGGGCATTCTATATTTTAGTTTCAGTAGTTTGAGGCCTGATCTCAGGAAGGGCGCCATTGAAGTTAGAAAGTGATTGGATTATTGGAAAGGGTTTATCGAGCTTTGCTTTTTCAGGACTTGCATTTTTGTAGGGATCAACGCTATCCCCATCTGAGAGCTGAACCAGGTAATTTCAATATTTTAATTTAGTAATATCTAGTCCAATTTTTGGAGGGAGCCATCAAAGTCAGAAAGCAATAGGATTATTGGAAAGGGGTTATAGAGCTTCGCTTTTTCAGGACCTGTGTTTTTGTAGGGATCAGCGTTCATCTTAGTAATATCTGATCCATTTTTTGGAGGGGCGCCATCAAAGTCAGGTAGCAATAGCATTGCAGAAAAAGAGTCATCAAGCTTATTCCCAATGGTGTGAAGGTAAGTCCCAGGTATTGCCTGGCATTTGAATCACATCATCAAACCAATTGCTTTTGGGGCTTCCCAAAAATTCCTGCATCTTGCTGCCTTCATCAAATTCAGAAGCTAGTTATTGGCTTGTTGGCCTGACATAATTTGTCCAATTTCTCAGATGATGCTCATCCAAATTTATGTTCACTAAATTAGAGGGGAAAATGACATCATAGTGGAGAATTTGGTACTGGTCGCCTAAATAAAGGTTATCATTTGAGTATACATTGTCAATCTTTATTTTTGAATTATGTGGGTCAAGTGGACTCATAGATATTAGAGTTTCATTAGCCTCATCAGTTGGACCATTTTGTGGGGCACCTATAAAAAGAATGTTAGGAAATAAGATTGTGATTTGGGAATTTTGATTAAATAGATTTGAAGCGATTAATTCTCCTTTGGAATGACTTGAATAGAATTCATTTTCTTTCTGAAGACAATAAGGAGGATCTCCTGCATAGCATAGGTCATCATCGTCATAAAAACCCTCACAATATAATTATAGACCTTTTGTAAAATTAACGTGAGCTTGGTATTCATCTGGATCCTCAGAATAAAGCATTGATTTTTTTCCTCTTTGGTCAAACCCCTTTCTGCTACGTTAGATTCTGGTTTGGGGTATGGAAAGCTTTGAACTTCTTTTTGACTAGACTGTACTTTTTTTCTGTGAGGTTCCTCCTTTGACTTTTGGGTCATTATATTTTCTTTAAATTTATTTGAGGGGGACCTTTTTGGTTCTTTGACCTGGTATTGGCCCAACTTGGGCGGTATTTTTGGAGCATTCCTATAACTAAATTTACAACTAGCTCAAATTAATGTTTAACTTTAGGGAAGCTGAGAGATTTAATTAAAGCTCTGTTCAATATTTGAGTAGCCACTCTCATGACATGATCTTCAATTGAATTTAAGTTGATTTCTGTTGAAGCCCATAAAGCTGCCCAAGATCTTCCTTCCCTTGGTTTTCTTTTTTATGTTATAGGTAAGATCAGTAAACAAGTACTGAACTGTGTTGAGTAAGCCCTGTAGTCATTAAGACAGTCAGACTTGATACAGTAAGTTTCTTCCATCTCATCAGACCTTAGGTTTGAGAGTTTTTGGAAGCGACATGTGGCTTCTAAATTGTTACCCTTTTTCTGAACATATAAGTTCTTGAGGTGACTCAGAAGCATCTGGCAGGGAGCACCATTTTGTTGGGCTGCCAGGGAGGAATCATTGGTGGCACGTATATCTGAAGGGGGTGCTTTGAAGTCCGTTTCATGAGTAATCTCATAACTTGTTTTGCTCTTAAATAAAACTCTATATATAAGAATTTTTTTAGAAAGAGGCAAAAAAGGTATTTTATTTAGAGTAATCAAGCACTATTTATAGTGCTTTGAAATGTAAGGATAGGATTAGGGATTTTTAAGGGTAGTGTCATGGGACCTGTAGGAAAGTCCCAATACTAGGATATGTGGGAATAGGTAAAGAGTGGATAGAGATTAGATAACGAATAGGAAATATACATTTTACCCAAATTCAGCATAATATGGGAAAAGTCCCAAATTTGGTATTCTAGTTGAATCAAACTCCATTCTCAAAATTATTGGGCCATTTGAAAATTATGCCCTTCATTTGATTGTATCGTTTTTCTCCTTGGACAAGGCTTTCACCTAATCCAGGGAGAATCTCAACAAGGTTCATGAGAGATATGTTCAAGGCGGATTCCCTTTGCGGTAGACTCTTTAATTTGTATCAATGAGTCCATGAAGTAAGTCTTTAAATCCTTCATTGGAAACCAAGTAAGACGACGAGATATGGGAATTTTCATAGGGTTTTCTTAAACTTCTTCAAACATGATGATGGGCGGACTTCCAATTCAATTATCATCTCCTTTGTTTCCATTGTGCATCCAGCGGGTGACACTTTAATCAGGTTATCTTCCATGGTTTAATATATTAGATATAGTTATGTTAAGCATCTGCTGAGCACTCCTGTAGTGAGCACCATTCTATAGGGCGTTCAGATTAAAGCTCAATGGTTCCATGCCAAAGAAGCCTGACAGTCAATACTTGAAACTGACTACTTTAGCTGATAAATATTTTTATAATATGGGTATCAAGTCACCTCTTATAATCCATCAGCTAGAGCATCCGTCCTATGGTATTTACAGCAAAAATGCACTTATCAAAGTCTGGTATCGAAACGAGATTTAGAAGTAATGACGTTTTTATAGTAGCAAAATTATGAGTTTTACATGTTGCAATCAACAATATAAACCCTAAAAGTAAAAGGATAATAGTAAAGGGATGCATCTGGAAGAAAGGCCCTTGGTCAGGCAACATATTCCACATGAATAATGCCTTTTTACCATATTTTTGATATGGAAAATTTTGAGTTGTTTTACAAGTCAGATGAGACTGGGGGACACCTAGTTGAATAATTAGCAGCTCTTGATTTATACTCTTTTTTGGGTTCACCTTAATTTTCAGCCTCAAGTGCCACCTTGAGTAGTTGTCCCATGAGTTTCTGATGTTACTTAATTCTGATGAGGCGGTATCATCTTAGGGTTATCTTAGGCTTGATTTGGTCTGCAAGAACTTTAAAGAGTCAGATAGAGCTGTGCCAACTTTTGATTTATCCAAGTAATTTTTTTAGGTAATTCCTTAAACCCTTCTTGGGTTTAGGTGTCAATTCAGCAGAGAGAGGCAAACGGTCAATATCATTTATCATGTACAATATCAGGGCATAGCATTGACCAAACAAACAGATCAGATCTTCTTTATATCTTCCCCTGTTTTAATAATTACAGATCTGACATCACAGTTAGATGCGTCAGTATAAAGTATGAAAGGCTTTCCAGGTCAGCATGGGCCAGTACTGGAGGATTTGATGATGCTCTTTTTCTTGTTCAGAAAATCCTTCTCTTCCATAGGCCCTCAACCTAAATATACTGTTAGCATTTGTAATGTAGACAATCTAACATATTATTAATAATTAAAAAAGAACTTTTGGATGCTCAAAAGACTGTCTCTTTTGCTTTGATCACTAATTTGAGTTATTCCAGAATTATAATAAAAAAGTGTTATGCTTAAACAGTTTTTCGTCTGCACCACTCCAAGCCTAGGTTGACGCAATTGTCACCTGCTGCCCCCACATGGGGCGGCGGTGCACCTCATACTGGCGTTTACTGGCCACCGTTGAAACGCGCCTGGGATGGCCCAGCTAGCACCATAAACACTTCCAGTTGCTAATTTACACCTCAGGACCTAGCCCACCGCCTTAAACATTCCAAGGTGGTTCTTAGAAGCCCTTAGTGCTTTCTCAGAACAACCCATATGTTGAATAATTAATTGACTTAACCCTTAGTTTTTTACGTAAGAACATAACTCAATCCTAATTCATTTATAAGATTTTTCTTTAAAATGGATTGAATTAATGTCAACCTTGTTAAGGTCAAGGTGAAGACTGACATGAGAAAACTACCAGAAACCTCAAAATTACTCTTCTCAAATTGATCAACTATGCTGTGAAGTGAGATTAGCTTAAAATAAGATTTATGTGGTAAAGTATATTTGGGTAATTGCTTATTAAATAATAGCTGCAAAAAATTGATATTTCAACTGACTTTAAAACATTTACAAACAGTAATTACAAAATTCTATAAGATGAAAAATTTTATTATTCATAAAAATTAATTAAGCTCTAGTAAATCTAGGAAGAGTAATGAAATATAACTAAGCATTCATACTGTTAAATTTTGCAGTCAATAAAAATATATTATATTTTGCAAACATGATATTGCTTTTTTAAAGTGTTATTAATCCAAGAACTAACACCTCAAACTTTGACGACTTCTTTCTAACTTTCCCCACTTAAAATTATGTCTCTGGACAACTCCTACTAGTATACCCACCATTTTTTTATATTTGGACGCATCTTGTGTCCTTGTCATACTGGATCTAAAAATTTGGTTATGCTAACTCGTGGTTAGCTACACCCAACCAGGTCAGTGGTACATCAGTCCCTGACAATGTTACACATCCAAGCCTTTTCCCAACCTATTAATCCCTTTGCACAAGTGCATTGTATGATTTTTGATGATCCCCATCACAAAAGCATTAATTTTTAAAAAATGAAGTAATTTGACTATCAAGTTTTTTGCTTATTCTAATTAAGGGATCACCAAAATATTAATATATTATCATTTACTTGTGTATATCTTTAGTGCAGTCTATGTATACTAAAGAGTCAAAACCTTCTCAGCTTAATAATTCTATATGGAAGAAGATATAGCTTGACTGACGTTGGGAATTTTGGACTGCCCACAATATCTAGCTTAATTGAGTTATAATTAAATATCTATCTTATCTGGTATAGCTCAATTTATAGTATAAATCATATAGTGAAGTGTGAGTTTTAATAACAACTGATAACTATTGGTGGTTTATTTCCTAGTAGAATATTAGCCTAATTCGCCTGATTATTTCTTTGATTTTTAAAAGCCCCAAGGAGCTCCTAGTGTGGGCAACTATTATGGGATGAAGGCCTGTGGTATTGCCCCTCACAACACTTGGGCTGCACGAATCTAAGCACCAATTAAAATGTGGGCCCAACTGTGATTGGGAGTAGCTCACGCTACCCCCTAAACTGACATATTACCGCCCTGTTTAAGTACTGGGCAGCTCATCTGCACCAGCCAGGACAGGTGATATGCCTCTCATCCCACTTGCGGGGGATAAGACCTGATGACCCCCCAGGTTTAAGGCCCCAGAGGGGGAAGAAGCCGAAGCCCTCCCCAATTGTCACCTGTTTTTCTAGTGGAGTTTTGCTCTCTGGCCTTTTTTGTCCAGAAAGCCTTAGAGCCCTTATGGATCAGCCTTATTTTTCTTGCGTGGTCCATTTTGCTACCAGCTGTCTCATGCTGACCAAACTGGCAGCTAGCTGAGCTTCAGTTAAATTCGCATACTGCAGCGTTTATTGTAAGCAGGTGCACCAAAGTGCTGCCAACCAGGATTGCCCCTCCCTTGTCTTTAGGGTCTGCACCCGCACGACCCAAGCTCATGGGGAGGCCATTTGACAGGCGCCCTGCCTGACTCATACCCCCCCTTCCTGCCCATATTCTCCCCTCAGGGAGTGGTAGAAACCTTCAAGAACAGGTTGGCACAGTCATCACTACCATCCCGCACTTCTTTCAGGCCACTATAGGAACTGACTGACGTGCCTCTCTGGGTTCTGGTGTTAGCTACTCACCCATGTTTCCACAGGATTTCTTCAATTGCGCCACATGGAGGCCCCATCTTACCCTAACTATCCCACCACGCCATATTATTTTCAGTGGATTACTATTATTCCACTGTAGGATCCCCAAAAATGTATACAAGAAATCTACTTATCAGTTAGATATCAAAACTAAATTTTGCTTGTAATTTTAACAGAGTTTTAACCAGTCAATAAGGGTCTATTGGCAGTTGCTGAGCGTTGATAACGCTTTAATTGCAGCAACTTGTTAGTTATTCTAAAAGTCAATGCGACCTGCTACTAATTGGTAATAGGCCCCAATACCTAAGGAGTTTTATAGCTTTATAAAGGATTATTACGTTGTGATTATATGAAGGCGTTAGGACAAGTTTTTTCTATATTTACCTAGGATGGGTCGTAGTCTAGTTGGAAGTTGTTACTGATAGGTGGATGGATGACCAGGTAAATCATTTATTGTTGGTGCGGTTTGTGAAAAGTTGATAGCATTAGTGATGGATGCCATTCCTATTATGGCTCCAACATAAGGGTTAAGCACCAAATTACTATATAAATCCCTTCGATTTTTTTAATAAAAGAGACTTTAAAGCCCAACCTGGGGACTAATACACTAAGGAACTTATCTGAAAATCTACTAAGGGAATCCTTGTATGGCGGATAGTGTGATAGACACTAGACTTTGTCTCAAAAACAACGTTAAGTGATATGGAAATACTCAGTTATAAAAATATACCTTATTGAGGTTGATATTAATCATAAAGAAAACTGGCTGTCTAACTGATGTAAAACACTAGCATTCTTAAATCTTACATCAGACTATACCTTAGTTTAAAATAAATCTGATTAAGGTGGGAATCGATTATAAAACATATGACTGGCTAGCTGTTGTCACACACTAACACTCCTCTAATTATTATAATGAATCACTTTTATAAACCATTTATAATTATTTATATCCCTTTATAATTTGTAATAAGAGGCACTTTATTAAGACATTTAATTAGATATTACACAATTATTTTATTGTTCTCCTAAAAAGAGTTTAGGGATAGTTTCCCTTATCTAATTATTTGGTGTTATTAAGATATCTTGCATCAAGTGTAGAAGGGAGAATTTTTTTGTGTCAAGGAGTTGCAAACTTTTGGAATTAGTGTTTAAAGGAATAGTTTCTCTTGTTATCTGATTGGTTTTTTAGAAGCTTCATTTGGGTTGAAGGAAGATTGTCAGTACTTTTTAATAGTAGAAACTTGCGTGGATATTTCTGGGTGTGAAATATAAGCTGGATAATAGTCTTCATATAATTGTCACTGATCCACACATGATATCATAGTATTTATCCACAATCTATTCAATGCACATCCCAAACCTTTGCAGTAAAGCTAATAAAGTTTTTTTGGTGCTCACTACAAGAAAGTTGAGTTTTATGACTAAATATTAAATAGAAGTTATTAGCGAAATGTTGTACAAAAAACTTTAAATGTTTTGAACGAGATTAGTGAGATAGTTAATAAGAACGCGCTGGATTCATCGTCTCAATCATATCTGAATACCTTAGGAGAATGAGAAACAAAAGCTAAGAAGGTAATAGAGCAGGTCGTGAAGTCAATAATGACTTAAAAGAAAAGTCACCTTTTTGAGAAGAAGGAGAATGTTTAAAGAGCTACTGTCCATAAGTCACTAGAGTTGCGGATAGAGTATGATTCCGCTGGATCAAGAGGATGTATGCAAATACTAAATTCTTTACATGACCTAGAACGTCACAAGTGCAATCGGTAATAGAAAGGGGCAGATGTGACTGTTAATGATGAAGTCTAAAACAGTATAAAAGGAATTCATCTGGGAAGTTTACGCCCTTAGAGAAATATGCATGTAGCTTATGATGCAATTTTGTTGATGACCCAAAAACAACCCTCAGTATTTTGATTGCAAGGCAGGACTTCTGCAATTTTAGTGACAAATTTTTTTTCAAATATGCTGTTATCACCTAATTTTCATCAGAATATCGATCTAGCATTTTACACCTAATTGAAATAACAATAAATTGTAAGAGCTTTTTGAAAATCAAATATGAAGACAGTTAATCAAGAATATCAATTGAAAAGGCACTAAACGCCAAGAATGAAAATAATCCACCTAGTCAAAGTTGGTAAAGCTAACATTTTCTTGCAAATCCGTGAAATTAAGGGATCACTTTAAGATCTGTTGGAAGGATTGATTTAAATATCAGGCAATGAAAATATTGCCAATAATCAATCTACAGATAAGAATTATCAATCTGTATGAATGGAACAGGAAATTAGTGATAAGTTTGCTTACTATGACACCAGAGGAATCAAGTGCCAGCTTTTGACAGATTAGTTAAGATTAGGACCAGTTGAAGTTAATGACATGTTGGGAACAAATGGCCAATGGATGGGAACATTTAGGATTATCCCAAGTTGGCATAAGATACCAATAAACTGAGCAATATCGCGATGGTTTTATAAAACTGATTCTATATCAAATACCTAAAGCATTGTGTTTAAGAGAAAGATATAAAAACTAATATAATTTATCAGAAAATACATAGAGAGTATAAGAGAAAAAATATATGAAAAACTATTTATTTTATTCTAAGAACATCCTTGAAATGATAGAAAATATGAAAAAAATAATATAGGTTTTAGGCTTGGTTAGCTTAGTGGGGTGGTTCCTGCTACCATTCTGGGTCAGGTTTTGTTTGAACAGTTCAAAACTGGCAATGACAAAAAACTCAGCGTGGTATATTGTCCTAAGGTTGACTTGCCTCATTTACATTTGGTTTTGATTTTTTGCTGCAATAAAGAGTATAAGGCAGTGTTTCGCCTTCCGTTGTCTTTTGGGGGAAGGGGGAAGTACTACAACTAAAGTAGTAAATAAGATCATGGACGTTTGGCAGTACCAGCTGATGTTGAAACTGTGTCATCCATATTGAGGCACAAGTAAAGAAAGTTTAATTCCTGCTCATGTTGTTGAATCCTGACCTGGGAGAATAGAGGAATTAAGTATTTCATTTGTGAGATTGGCATATAAGATCCTTGTATGGCGTGTAACCATGGGAGCCCTGCCTTGGTGGAAAACAGTAGTTGATGAATGAATTGGTGAGTTCAGCTAAATAATTATGGTACAGCAGGCAGCCAAAAAACCATCTTTACTAAATCTCAAACTGGATTACAGGCATTCAGGAGTAATTTATCATTAGATTGACTGAGTGCCTTTGTAGAAACCTGTAATTCCAGGGGCACACCACTCTGTGTGGACCAGGCAGTTTTCCCATTTCCTAATAAAAAGGGTCCTAAGAGGGCGGCTTTACCTCTTGTCACACAGGGCGAGCTTTCCATGTGGTAGACGAGTGCTGGGTAACAGCTCTCCCTTGGAAGATTCTATCACAGTTCCTACGCTTGCTTCCACCAAGTTAGTTCTCCAAAGTGAGGAAATATGTGTAAAAATCATTGGTAACTGTCATCCCCATGAGCTGAATGGACTTGATAAAGCCAATGGCGCCAAACCATCAAAAATAAAGTTGAATGTCCAAAATCTATGGGTATGAAGCCCGATAGCATGCAACTCATAGTCATAATGGGACAAGTAAAGATTATTAGTTGAATCACTGATGGCATTGAGCCATAGAGCTTTATGGTTGCCAACTCTAAACTCCTCTTGAAATCATTGGGCTTTGTCCCCAACTGGCATGTATCTCCAGTGGGAACTGTTGCTGATAGTTTGAAACCCCCATTTCAAAAATTGGAATTGGCGATTGATGGTACCATTTGGCTGAACAAACGCTCCAGCGACGAGGCACAGGCAGGTTGGCCATTTAAAATCTATTCCAACCAGTTGGGAACACCCCTATGTGGGGTGGCCCTGGGGGATTCCCATTTCCAATTGAATCAGATGCCATCATGCTAACTGATGTAAATTCAGTAAAGTCATAGGTCAGGAGTTTGTAGACAAACCAATAGCAACTCGGCCTGACGCCAATTCCTTCAATGCCTTTCAGATTAGAATTCAATTTTCCCCTCCCTAAAAATTTGCTGGGTTAAAAAATATTGGAGACCCCCAATCCCATGCTTTGACGTGCTGACCCAAATCAAACACTAATTAATTAGTTGTATCATACTGAGGAAATTGTTGGTCAATTTTTAAATTTTCACTTTCAATAAATTTCCCCGCAAGTTCCTAATTTTTTTTATTTTACTTCAAGTTTTTCTCACAAGCTCACAATGCTACTGAATGGTGGCTTGTCAGCCCTTACATTGGATGGGCCATACCAGTTTTGATGGTCATGATAGCTCCCTCTGTAGTCAACTGGATCTCTCAAGCAGTGAATTTCTGGTAATTTAACCTCATCATCAAAGCCATCCGCAACCAAGATCTCAGAACACTGTGGGCTCATTTATCTCATCTTCATGTGAGGATCTGCCCCTTGCCTCTACTTTGATCTCAACCCCTTCCATTAAAAATCCCAAAGCATTTAGTCCGGTAGTGCAACTCCCTGAAACAAGGCCCACAGGGATTTTAGTTTCAAATGCTTGGTTCATTACCAGATTCCTTTTTGTGTTTGCCACTCAAAAAACATGCATTTGTTTCCCAATTTCACACGCCATACAACGCCGTTTGAGCGGCAATGAATCTGGCATTCTGGCTTACTTTTTAGGTGCTTCTGCATCCTGACTGGCAGGACAGCTAAATTTCTTATGCCATTTCACTGACATAACAAACCATTGTTTCCAGCCATCTCCGCCCTTCTCATCAAGTTTGGCGCCGCAGTGGTTACCCCTTTACCAATTGAAAGTGCAGTTAGTAGTTTGTCTCCTGCTGTTTGTTTGGTCAGTCGCCAGTTTTGTGAGCAGCATTTGAAAATTCTGGAGAAATTTCTCCATGGTAGCAGGTCCCTGTGGGTCGCTACTCTTCCCAAACTTTTTTTGTTCAAGAAGGAAATCCGAGTGTCCCCTCCTGAGATATTGCTAATCAAGACCTCAATGCCCTTGTTGAGGTGCAAATGCGATCTTTCATTGCCCTGAATAATCCGCTTCACTATCCAACGCCCATCAAGGTGTTGCCTTTTGGATGCAGTAGAAGGGGATGCCCATCAGTGGGTGCAAGGATTTCTGCGTTCCACTGCTCATTTGGGTGATCCTACCTCACTTTTTGCAGCAGTATCAGCAGTTTTGAACCCCCCGTGTTACATTCTAAATGTTTATTTCAACTACTTTTCTTTATGGCCAAATCCCCTAAATTGCCTCTTTAATCACAACCTTCCATGAAAAGGCTCCTGCTCTTAAGTTCTCTAATTATATGCTCCAAGCAATTTTTTAGACCAGCGTTGGATCCTGCCTCTGCTCATCATGAAGTTTGGTCCACCCTTATGGGGACAGTGGAACAAATGTGTAAGGCTGTGACCTCCATCAATGCCTCTCTTCGCCATGCTCATTACCTTCATGTTAGAAACTATATGATCGGGCTACCCGTTGGTGACTTGGATCCTGTTCTCAGCGTTGAACCAGTATTGGTTCTGACCCAGAGTCAGCCAGTGCCCCCGCGCCTAAGCCAAATTATCATGATTCACCTATTAATGAGTCAGTAAAAACCCAGATTGAGAAGCTGGTTCCAAAACCCTTACTTTTCCCAACTTTAATCTCAAAAAGGACACCAACCTTTCCCCCTGATTTACTAGCTATCTGTTCAGTTACATCAGAAACAACTGATATGCCAATAAACAAAACTTTGCCTATTTTTATTTCCCATGAAGATTAGGATTTGGAGCTCACCTCTAATCCTTCAAGGCCATGGTGGACACTGGAGCAGTGGGCAATTTTATGAGTGTAACTCTGGCCCACCACTTGGAACTTAACCTGGACTTGGTTCCTAAGGTGATGGTCACTTCATTGGCCTCCCAGCCCTCATACCTATTATGATATCCAGTACCTTTATCTGTTCACAGGTTTAGCTTTTGCAATTGTTTCTCCGCAATGCTGAACTTATTGTTTCCAGTGATTTTGGGGTGGGTTTGTGACATCAACAACATATTAGAATCCATCTGGAGTCTAATATATTGTCATTTCCTAATGACCAGATGAAGGGGGAGTTTTCTTTAGTGGTTACCCTTAATAAAGCTCAAGGGCGCAGTACCATCACTTCCCTTGTTTCTCCTATGGGCACCCATTGGATCTCAATGAGGCATTAATGTGATATCAAAGTATCTTCAATTCTGAGAAGGCAAACCTTCTCCTCCCTCATACTTAATTTAATTTGGTTATGAACAACGGTGCATGTAGTCAATATTAGCTGCCCTTTATACCTGCATACAGCGGTGGAGGAGGCTGCTCTCAATGCATGGTTGGATGACATGTTTAATAAAGGGTGGTTGTTCGATGATACATCACCAGTTGCTTCTCTCATCATTTTTGCCAAAAAAGCCAATGGTTTCCTTTGCCCATGCGTAGATTATGGTCAACTAAATAATACTACAGAATATGATCCCTACCCTTTGCCACTGGAGCAAACTATCATTCAAGAAATTGCTAAGTCGCGTGTGTTCTCTAAACTTGACCTTATTAATGCCTTTGATCAATTTGGGTGAAGGAGGGTCAGGAAAGGCTTAATGCTAAAAAAACAAAGAGGGGTAAAGATAATTTTCGATTAATGCCCATCAGGTTGAAGAATTTACCAGCCACATTTCAAAGAATGATCGATAGTGTGCTGGGTGACCTCCAATTCACTTGTGTGGTCAAATACATTGATGATATATTGGTTCACTCCCTGACTCCTGAACACCACACAAAAGACTTGAAAGCGGTATTGGCTGCCTTGCACAAGGCGGGCCTGTTCGTCAAGCCTTCAAAATGTGAATTTTATAGGCAAGAGGTTACCTTTTTGGGAAACTGTCCTAAAAGATGGGTATGCTATTACCCCAACAAGTTGGACGCCATCCTTTAATGGCCGCCTCCAACAACCCAAAAACAATTGAGGAGCTTTTTGGGCGTTATCATTTTTCTGAAGGAATTTTTCAGCCTTATCCCAGTTAGACGCTCCTCTTTGTTCACTCAAGGAAAATTGTTCCCTTTCGTTGGACACCCAATTTCCAGCAGGCATTTGAGTCAATTAAAGAGGTGTTCTTATCACCCCATCTTATAACATGCAGATCCCTCCGAACCCTATGTCGTTGCATGTGATGCCTCATATGTTGCAGTTGGGGCCATCCTGCTTATGGGGCATGGTGGTTTAGAACATCCAGTCGCTTATTTTTCCTGCAAGTTCTCTTATAATGAATAATCTTGGACCATCTACAATAAGGGGATGGTAGACGTAGCATGGGCCTTGACTCATTAGTGGTATCTGTTAGAAGGCGCCAGCATGAGCTAACAGTACATACAGATCAACAAGCCCTTCTTTTTTCAGAAACCACAGAAGTTAGCACATACACAAGCTCACACCTAACTGGATTTGTGTAGTTTCAACTTTAAATATGAGAATGTAAAATATGTTAAAAGTGCCCCCTAATTTCCTCAGTTGCAACCCTGCTCATTGCTCTACGGATTCAGATGAAGCAGATTTGATCACCATTATTTTACCACTCAAATCTTATCCATTGTATCTCCAGTGGTCTTTTCAGTAGACTTAGCTCCTGACTCGCCTCTTATTTCATGGGTTTTAGCAGCTCAAATGACCAGTCCTAAAGGAGTGGAGTTATTGGAACAAATGCACCTCCCAGCTCATAAGCATTCTGTATATTCCTTGGTGGTGGGGCTTATTCATTTTTGATTGTGGGTGTGGGTTCCTACTCATTTTAGAGCTGAAGTGTTTCAGGATCATCCTGACTCTCCCACAGTCAGCCATCCGGGTAGTAAGAAATGTATTGACTTGATTAAGCATACCTATAATTGGGCGGTCTTTCCAAAAGAGGTACTGGCCCAGATCGCCATTTGTGTTACCTGTGCGCAGGACAGGTCAAATTGATCAGGAAGAAGTGGTCTCCTTTACCCTTTACAACAGGAGGAGGTTCCATGGTCTTTGGTGTCCGTAGACTTTATTGTCAAACTTCCCTGGTCTAACGGGTTTACTTTGGTGTAGATGGAGGTTGATCATTTTTAACAAAAATTGCCCTATTTATCCCATATACTTCCGCCATTTCTTCAGAAGAGACTGCCCGTCTCTTCGTGCGCCATGTGTTTTCTATGTTTAATCTCCCACAGGAGATTATCAGCAACTGTGGGCCCCAGTTTACAGAGCCGTTTTGGAATAAGTTTTTATCTATTTTAAGAATTACACCCTGTTAATATACAGCATATCATCCCCAGTCCGATAGACAAACTGAGCAGGTTGATCAGATCTTGGAACATTACTTACGCTGCTATGCCACGTCTTTTCAGGATACCTGATACAATGACCTTCCTCTCGCTCAATTTGCCTATAATGTTGTAACGCATGCATCTATGGGGTTTTTCCCATATTAAGCGACCTTGGTGTACAACTCATTATTTTTAGATGGTCCTTTTCTGAGGCCATGGTCCAGGCTGCCACAGATCATGCTGAAAACATTAATTTGACCCATTCCTTGGTGCAGGAGTTTCTCACTAAAGCTATTGGTGACTAAAATGATTTGCAGATTGGAGGCTTCCTGCCCATGATTTTGTGGTGGGTTCATATGTCATGCTCAATATGCAGCATTTGAGTTGCAGGTACCCTCCTGGAAGTTTGCAAGCAAGCGTTCAGGTCCTCACTTGGCAGAGGAGGATTTGGGTAATGGTGCTTTCTGTTGAAGTTGCCATCTCACTGGATGCAACATCTAGCCTTCCACGTATCTCAGCTGTCCTCATTCAAGGGGACTATCTCCTCGGATCCTGAGCTGATAGTGATCAAAGATTTAAATGTGGATAAAATGGAAAAATTTTTAGAATCCCAAAAATCTCGGAGGTCAGTTCAAAATATCATTACTTGTAAGAAAATTAGCCTATGAGAACAGCTGGGTCAAGGCCCAATATTGCGCAAACTGCCTGGAACTGGTTAAGGCTTTTCACTTGTCCCATCACGATGCTCCCCTCCCCCCTCAAAAGGTGCAACTTTAAGGCGATCAAGTTGCTTAAGGCTCATAAAAATGTAGCTTTTATGCAGTTTCCAGTTGTGGTGCCCCTCCTTTGGCAAAGAAAAGGGCAATGTAAGTCCAGGGAAACGTCTTCTCTGCCTGGACTGGGCAGTTTTGTTATTTCCTTATAAAAAGGGTCCTAAGAGGACGGCTGTAACTCTTTTCACACAGGGCGACCTCACCCATGTGTTATAGAAGTGCTAAAACAGCTCTCCCTTGGAAGATTCTATCCCAGTTCCTACGCTTGACTCTACAAATTAATTCGTCAAATTTAAGAAATCTGTATATAAATAATGGTAACATCATCCCCTTGAACAAGATGGAGTTTATAAAGCCAATGGTGCCAAACTCTCAAAATTAAAGTTGAAATGTCCAAATTTTACGAGAATGAAGCCCGATGGGCATACAATTCATAGTCAGAATGGGACAAGTAATGAATTCTTATTCAAATTCACTGATGACAGAGCCATAGAGAAACAGTTGCTGACTCTAAACTCCTCTCAAAATTGTGGGGCTTTGTCCCTGATGGACATGTATCTCTGTTGGGGACTGTTGCCAAAAGTTTGAAACCCCCATTTCAAAAATTGGGTTTAGCAATCAATGGTACCCATTTGGCCAAATTAATGCTCCAGCGACCAGGCATGGGTGGGTTAGCCATCTGGATCCTATTTCCAACTGTTGGGACTGCCCCTATGTGAGGTGGCCCTGGGGGATTCCTGTTACTTGTCAGGCCAGATTCCATCATTATAACCAATTTAAATGTAGTTTTTCTAAAGCCAGTCGTTCATAGATGAACTGATAAAACTTAGCCTGCCGCCAATCCTTTCAATGTCAGTTCATATTAAAAATCACTTTTCCTATCCCTCAAAGATTCACCGAGGTAGGTTGATATTTGAGAGACCAAATCCTGTGCTTTGACAAGCTGACCAAAATCAAACACTACTTAATCAGTTTCATGCAACTGAGGAAATTGTTGGTCAATTTCTAAGTTTTCACTTTCAATAAAATTCCCTGCAAGTTCCTATATTTTTTATTTTACTTCAAATGTTCTCACTGAGTTCCCAATGCTACTGACATGGTGGCCTGTCGGCCCTTACATTGGATGGGCCATACCAGTTTTAATGGTCATTATAGCTCCCTCCATAGTCAACTGGATCTCTCAAGCAGTGAATTTCTGGAAATTTAACCCGTAATAACAACCATCCGCCACCCACATCTTAGAAACCTGTGGGCTCATTTATCTCATCTTTATGTGAGGATCCTCCCCCTCACCTCTGATTTGGTGTCAACCCATTCCATTAAAAATCCTGAAGCAGTTAGTCCAGTAGTGCAACTCCCTGCAATAAGCCCACTTGGTCTGGAGTTGCAACTACTTGGTTCATTACTGGATTCCTTTTCACGTTTGCCACCCATCAACGTGCATTTGTTTCCCAACTTCCCGCGCCATACAACGTCATTTGAGAAGCAATGCATCTGGAATTCTAGCTTGCTATTTGAGTGCTTATTTATCCCATCTGGCAGGCTAGTCTAAATTTCTTATGCCGTTTTTCTGACAAAACCAAGCTCATATGAGGCAGCAGAATATAGTAATAGGAGAAGAAGAACCGCACTCTCAATAATGTACATGAGTTGAGGCGTCAAGAAAGGATAAGAAAACCTAGCTCCACTAAAAAATTTACTATGTTGGCCAAATTATGACCATTGACTGAAGTGGCATCCACTCTTAAAGTTCTATTTTCGCTGGATAATTTGGTCAAGCGGGGGGATGCGTTGGGTAATTGGATTGTCCACCTAATACAGATTTATTAATTATAACGTATATCTGTTAAATCTGTAAAGGTTCAATTTATAATATGAATACCTATAGGGGATTTGTAAATTATTAATATCTGGTAACTCTTGTTGGTGTATTTCTTAATGGAATGTTAGCTTAAACTTGTTATATTTGATTATTCTGGATTACTTCTGTTCTGTTGGGGAAAATCCCCTATAATGTTTACAAGTTATTTATTTATTAGTCCAATATTGAACTAAATTATCTTGTAAACAATAATCAAGGGTTTGTCACCAGTCAATAAGGGTTTATTGGTATTTTCTGAGCGTTGACAACTCTTTGTTTGTAGCAACTTGCAGGTTGCCTAAAATTCAACGTGACCTACTACTAATGGATAATAGGTCCCATTACCTAAGAAGGTTTCTAGCTTATAATGGTGATACTTTGGGGTTGGATGGAAGCTTTAGGACCCGTTTTCTCCATATTTACTAGGATGGATTTTTCTAGAGGATTTCTATGCTGAATAGGTGGATATATGAGAAGATGCATCATTCACTTTGGTGCGATTTGTGAAGGGCTAAATCAATCGGTGATGGATGCCATTCCCATTATGGCTCCAACATAAGAGTTGGGCATTAAATTCCTATATAAATCTATTTTATTTTACAAGTAAAAACGGACACTCTTAAGCCCAACATGTAGATTTCAAGTATAAAAATAATCTATTAGCAAAGTTTACCAAGAATATCTTTGTACAGCGGGTATCCATAACAGTCACTAGTTCTCTTCTCAAATACTTTGAGTGAAATGGAAATCACTTTCTTATAAGAAGATACTCAATTGAGGCTAATTTTATATAGAAGACTGGCTGTCAAACTGTTGTAAAACACTAGCACTTCTTAATTCATACATCAGGGCAACTTATAGTTGCAAAAATAAGCTTATATTGAGGAGGACATCAGTTAACAAGCATAATTATGGATAACTGTTGTCACAAACTAGCATTACTTATCTCTCACAAAGAGTCACTTAATTTGTACTATTTATAATTATCTAAATCTATTTAGGATTTGTACAAAGCGACACTTCAGAAGACATTTATTAAATCTTAACACTTTTTTTTGTTTTCCTAAAAAGAGTTTTAGAGGGGAGGATACCCTAGTGGTAGAGTATGGACCCTCTACCAATCCTCCCCGAGTTTGATTCCAGTAATGGACTTTGGGTAGGGGGACGATTTTGACTGTGTTGGTTTTGCGCACCAATGCCCTGAACTGAGATAGCAAATAGCAAAGGCGGTCCATGGAGTTCCTGGCCTATCATACGCCGCACATGGAGGTTTTCCAGGTTTTATCCTCCTTTCCCAATTTCTTCACTTCCCTAATCGGTGCAGTATCATCCCCAGGTCGGCCCACCTCTAATAAAATTTAAAAAGAGTTTGAGGATATTTAACTTGACTAAGTGTCTGTTGTTCTGAAGATCTTTTTAAGAGTAAAAATAGAAGATTTCTTTTGTATAACTTGCAACTCTAGGGGTTAGTGTTAAAAGTGATACTTTCCCTTATTTTTCTGGATTGTATTCAAGAATATTAATATGGTTGATGAGAGATTTCAGTACCAGTCCATAAAAGAAACCTGAGTGGAAATAACTGGTTGTGAAAAGCTCAAATAGATATAAGTTGTCATACTATTATCACTGAACCACATATAATTTTAATTTCTTTGATCAATAATCTATTTGTTGCACAGCTCAGACTTGTGCAGTGAATCTAAAAATGCTTCAACTGGCAACCTTAGCCTGTGCAGTAGCAATTAAAGGGACCTCTCACTGCATTTATGGCGCTCACTACACTGCCTTTCAGCCTTTAGGTTAGTATGGAAGACTCTTTTACATGAGAATGATTATCCTCAAGTTAGCCACAACATTTTATAAGCCTTCTGAATTTATAGACTTCCGCCCCTTCAAGGGGATACTTAGACCACAGCCTTGATTTTGAAGCCCACACCATGACGGCAGCACAGGTGCCTTTTTAAGTGATACACCTATAATGATCATCTGAACTTACTTGATGTATGAGGCACACTTGTGGTTCAGTTTACTGGCTTGCTATCACACCTCTCCCCCAAACGCCTCCTCCACAAACTTGAGGAGGGTTTGTCTACCTATAGCAATGACAGCATATTACATTTTGTGGTTCCAAATGATGTCAATTTTCTTGCAGGGCCTCACTTGCCACTAAATCTGACCATTCTGTCATGTCACTCACCTTTAATGCCCTAATTGCGATTAGATCCACCCCTGATCATCCCTTCTGGTCCCACATCAAAAATGGCTGCGCCATCTGTCCCTTGTTATAAACTCAACCATTTAAAGCACAAGTGCCCAGCAATTTCTGCTGAAGCTACTTCCGCAGCTTCTCCCTCTAGTGTCACTCCATCACTGTTTCACCAATAAATTATGGGGATCAATTCTCCCACCACCCTCATCTGTTAAGGGCGCTGTTCCCAAAGCACCTTAAGTTGGAGTTCAATTACCAACACTATTCCCGAAAAGATTTTGGCTCATGCACCTGTACTTTCTGTGGTCTATTGTTCACACCTAATCAGCTTGCCACCAAACCAACTCCTGTCGCTGGCCCAGCACAGGACGAATCAGATCTTTTCATGCTCTCAAATGGAATGACGAAAATAAAAAAACCTACAGAATTAAATCTGACTTTGACTGCCCTAATCTTTCACACAACCCCCACAATTTGACTCCCTGCCACCCTTTCAGACCTTATAACGCCTTTTCAGTCTAAAAAAATAATCATTTAAAGGATGTCAAAGCAGCTGCTGCCCCAACAACTTCTCCCACTGCCAATCCTTCCATATGGAGATCAAGACATTTTGCAAAGTATTTCCATTCTTACTTCCCCAGAGATCTCCCAGATGATGCGAAAATTGGTATTAAAGAACTCATGTTTGCAACAGCCTGCAAATACAGTGACAAAGCGAGATAATCACTATTTGCCCCCAACTACTCTAAAACTTGACAACGCATCAAGTCATTCACTTTTGTGCCCAAGCTAATTACCTTTGCTGTTCAAGCTTAGCCTAATACCTTAAGGCAAAACATACTTCTGGCCTTATTGACAAAAAACATCGCCACTTTCTCCTTCTGCCCTCACCGCTGACGCTCCAAAACCCTTTTGTCCGTCTTTGCCTACCACCTGGTGAATCTGGCACCAGACTAAAATCCCCTGACCTTTCTTCCCTATTAATATGGATGCTTAGGCTTGATGCTGCAGCACCACTTTAAGTTTTTGTAATAGTATATATAGTCCCTTTGTTTTCACAATGCAGTTAAAGATGATTGGGAGCCCCTTCATGGGTTGAGCACATTAGTACTAAAAATAATTTGAATGACATCTTCTGAGATAGAGGCTCCCTGATTCAAAACATTGTCATCTAATAGGTCTATTCTAACAAATAGAAAAAGAGTTAATTAATTAGGATAAGGATCATTATAAGGTATGATTTGATGAGGCCACCCATTAATAACCTGGTAAAACTACACCCATATCCTATTATTGCAATTGAGAAGTACCAGAATAATAAGATCCTACTAATTCGGATATTAATGTGGAGAGATGGCTGCTGCTCAACCTTTATAGTAGATGAGAAGTAAATATCTTGTTCAAAGAGAACCTAGATGCTCACTCCGCGCAAGGCCTAGGTTTACTATCCAATGTGGCGAAGGATCTGACAAACATGGAAAAAAACAAAAAAAACAGCTTTGTAAAAACGATTAGAACAAATTTACCAAGGAAGAGAGTTTACCTCTATGATCATCTGAATGACTCAACCTTACCTTGTAGGCGTTAGACAATGAGATGAAAACATCTAGGAGTTCGCTAAGCTCGCTGATAAGTGTCTCAATCATCTAGAACAAAATTTTGTTAACTAGGGACTGAGTCAGTAGTTTTGAGGTCAAGATTTCAGCTCACAAGGTTCATATGAAACAGAAGACCAGTACAACATTCCTTGATTGGTTCTGGAATAAACTTCATGATGACCTAGAGGATTCAATAAGAATATTGGGCCAAAGAGCCCTCTATGAGTATGCAGAGACAATGTCCTCTGAGCCCAGCCATAGTGCCAAGCCAATTATCAACATTCTCTCTGCCCCTTCTATATCTACTTATTTCTAGTTAAAAAGTTTTTACTCTCAGGGTAGTTAGTATCACATGGTTTTTAAATGTCTATAAAAGGCAATAGAGGAGGCTAACAACAGGAAGAAAGTGCTTAATTCTATTTATGCCTCTGTGGGGAACTTAGAGATTTTGACCCCTCATTTACATGTTTGTCAAATTAGACGCAAGATTAGGCATTTTTAGTCAAGGAGTTTAGGTGTGATCAAACCCCCGAACCAGAAAGAGGCCTTCATGGTGATTTACCTCAACAACGGGGAAAGTCCTAAATTTTCTCTAAACATTTCTATGTCAGCGCTTAGCCTCTAGTTGATACTAATCATATTTCTATAATTGATGACATTACTGATGTCATCTGCACTCCTAAATTTATGGCCTGACGTTAAACTTCATATGATAGGTCTCAAAACTTATATGTGCATCCAACAGATTAAAGCCTTTATGAGAATTTTCTGAAGCTACGTTAAATAATTTTCCTATTTTCTTATAAGCCCCCAACGGATCTTTCTAGGATTCCTTTTAAGCAATGGACAAAACATACTATCTTTTCATGAAGCAAAGGGTGCCATAACACTAAGGACGACTGTTGTAAGTGAAGCGCAGAAGAGGCAGAATGCAAACTATTTATAGAGAGGTCAGCTTGAAGAAAGAGGCTCTTCATGCTGACAATTCCACTGCTTTGCCTTTATCCAAATATGCACCCCTGAAAATATTGCCTTTAAGGATACCTTGGTGAAATAGTTATCCAATTTTTACAACAAACTTAATACTATTTATTTATCTTCTGACAAGTCACCCATGTTTCTCTCTCTGCCTCCCCATTTTCACAGCCTGGTTACTTAGGTTGCTATTTAAATTTAAAAACCCTGTTCTTGCCATCATGGATAGCGAGTCCCCAGTGAGCATCATTTCATCAAGCCTTATGAAGAAATTACGATTGCTCCTGATTTGTCATAAAATATAAATTTTGGCATTGTTGGCCTGTGTAAAAGATCAAACAGGGCATACTTGGCGCTTCCCTTCAAGTTTGGTAACTATCATTAGACATGCCAGTGTCAGCCCTTGACAATCCCAGCTACAAACTAAAATTGGAAATTCAATTTACTCTGGATTTCAGTGCTATCATAGACAACTCTGATGGGTTAATATCCTTACTGGGACATACACTCCTCTAATATCTGAGACTGATAAGGATTGCATGGAATTTAACTAATTCTTGAAGGTTTATAAAAGTTAAATGACACAAATTCTTGAGCTGAATACCATGTTTGGGTTTTTCACATGTGACTGCCAGCTCTTGTGGCTGATAGAATTTAAAGGATTTATTCATTTTTTGAAATGAAAATTATTCCTCTAAGGTCTCAAATCATAATTGGCACCCTGATTAAATGAATATATCCCCTTGAAGCCTTTTAGAAATACAAGGAGTCAACAAACCATTTTTAAGGTATCTCTATTCATCTTGCATACTTGACCTTGCCTATACCAGTTCTAATCCTGTGTTACTGGCCAACGTAAAAGCAACATTTTGGGGCCTAACACCACAATTTTTCATCTACAGCTGATAATCATTGACAGGAAAAAAACTGTTTGAGTATCTTTAAACCTTTATGGCTTCAGATTAAATGAGTCTCCCACTTTGGTAATAGTTTTAATCTCGATTATAGAAGACCTAAATATCAAACAAAGGGTAATGTTTAGGAGCTACTCTATTAAAAGGCTTATCTGTTCTCCATCTTTACATATGACTTCAACAAGATGAAAGGGGGTATACAAAATGTGGACACAGGAGACGCACCTCTATAGATTTTAGCCTTACTAGAAGAGTAATGTAACAGAAGTTTAAGTTGCTACAGAGCTCAAGAAAAATTTTAAACATTGAGACTTCGTATGACCTCCTGAATCATGGGAGTAGTCTCTTCTACTCATTCAAAAGAAATATTAAAGCCGTCAAGTTTGTTTTTAAATTGCCACAAGCTTAATTTAGTAACTAAAAAAGACAGATATTTATTGGCTCAAATTGTTGACTTGCTATGTCTTCTAGACAGAGCTAAATATTTTTGTTCATGTATCTTGCCTGAAGGAACTATAAGATTGAGATGATCCCCTAAGGATTGAGTCAAATGCGCAATTATTACAAATAAGGGGATATAAAGCCAACAAAATGCCATAGGGGCTGTTTACCGCCACCTCCACATTCTAATGGGCATTAGATGGACTATTGTGGTGACATGAAGCTATTGTGTGTTTAGTCTATTTCATGATTTCATTATATTATCCAATATTTCAATTAAAACCTGGAACCCCTTCACTAAGTCTTTTGACGGTCTATTTAGAAATCCCTGTAGCTCAAGCCACTTAAGTATTCATTTTTCCAGCCCAAATCCGGAGTTTCAAGAACAACAAGTCATTAAAGGAAGGATTTAATTATTTATAAAACAGCAGTTATAATCAAAAGTGACCTTACCGGAAGTTATAAAGCATCCAAGTATTCCCTGTGATGGTGTTTATCACAGGTATTCAATCCTGTAGTTTGCTGACCTCACTGAGCCTTTAGTCTACCTGATTCATAAATACGTTCCCTTTGAGTTAAATTCCGAGTAGGGCAAGTTTTTAACCTCCTTATTAGAAAGCCTTGATTACCCAGCCTGACCTTATTTATCTAAAATTTGACCAAACCTTCAACTAATCACTGATACCCGTGATGTGGATTTAGAGGCCAAGTTGTTTCAGCAAGATGAATAGCAAGTAGACCAACTGGTAGCTCATTTAAGAATGATTTTATCTAAAGCTGAGCGGTACTACAGAGTCATCTAATGGGATTTCTTGGCTGTACTTCTCGCTATTTAGCATTTTCAACCTTAACTGTATGGAACGCACTAATATTTATGATTGTTCACACCTCCCTCAGATAGAATAGCAGAAGCATGATATCAATAGGAGGTTTGCAAGATGGGCCTTTCTACTAAATAGTTTAAACTATACTATTAATCTATTGGGTCAATATAACCCACCATAGCGCGTGTAGGTTGTAAAATGCTAAATTTAAGTACTAGTAGCTGAAGAAATCCATTTGCATTATTGTTTGAGTGATCAGATAGGTGGGAGTTGGAGGCTCTGGAGACTACAAAAGAGTATTAAATATATGAGTAAAAACAACAAGATCAAATATGGAATTCTCTTTTTAAACAATGATAAAAAAGTTAACTTACATGTGAACCTCCTTGTGGGCAGTTGTTATCCTTGCAGGCCAGTCCAATGTGTGCATTAAGCAGTCAATATGACATAAAAGTGGCTGTAGAAATAAAGTTATTGGGATTGGATGCTTGAAATCACACAGCAAGTATATTTAAGGGTCCATGCTAAAAGATATAAGACTGCCCATGTGAAATGAGGTTTCAACGCCAGTGAAAGACCCAGAATGCCAAAGGCTCAGCAGAACTGATGACTTTTGTGCAAGGTTCTAATAGGTTATCTTAAGTATAAAATTTGACCAAAAACATACTGAATGCCTCTATAATAAGCCAGGGGGCTGTAATGGGGTAACCGCGGGTCTTACTGGGGCAACCCCATAGTTGAGAAGGCAAAAGGGAGACAACACCTCAGGTATTTATAGCTCCGCAGTTTTTGTGTGAACAAATTGTATACTAATGAGCCCAATAACGGGCGGATTGTGCCAAATTTTCAGTTGTTGCAGAGTAAAACCATCTTAATGGCATCTGCATCATTCCTGGAGAATTGCACCTTTTTTGGCTGATTGGCAGGGTATACCTATATCAATGGTGTCCAAGGTATTCACGGCGTATTAGCAAAGGAATCAGGAGTGCCAAAGCATGTGTGTTCCGCTATATTATAGAGAACTACTAGATTGTCAGATTGTGATGCCTCCTCAAAATTGCTAAATCTATATTGAAAATTGTTGTATTTATAACCAATTACGCCTGCTATGAAGAAGATGAAGGGTGGAGAGGACTCCACAGCAATCTTATGAGAACAGGCTTATATTTATCAAACAAAGGAAATAGCCTAAAATTTAAACTGGCACCCTACCCTAAGGATGATGGTTACCTAGCATTGGGGCGGTAAAGGGATCATAGAACTTTAGTTGCGACCTAGCCTCTACTGGGCACCCTAATTAGTAGGGTGGGCTATGCGCGATGATGTGAGGGTTGAAGGCGCCAGAGGTTTCAGTTGTCATTATGAAGATTTTGATAACATGTACGCCTGATCAGGTACAAATCTAGCATAAAGGTACCAATCCTGAATGGGATTTTACAAAAGTTTATGTTTTAAACAATAGTTATGTGGAAACCTGTCCAATCAATATAAATATTAAAAAAAATTGGTAGTGTTATGCATGATCTTCGGGTTTAATCCTCAATATAAACCATTTATAAAAACCTTATCAAAATTATTAAGCGAATTTGGGCTCATATAAAGGATTTAGTGAGGTGAGATGGTTCATTAGTTATTATTAATGACCAGGCCACATTTGGGGTCAGCATGAGGGTCTTTATGGAGGGACAAAAACTGAACAACCTCTCTGCACACCAATTAATCATTTTTTCTAGAATAGAAGAATAGATGGGGAAAAGAGTGAGGTTTTTAGAAACCAGGGCAGTAACACACCGCTCATCTACAAAAAGACTAGGTCACTGATCTGAGATAGGGCTCTAATGGGGATTAGGCCCCTTTCTGCTTCTATGTGGAATTTCTCATATCCAGCTGTAGGGGCTAATCATCTGGGCTTACATTATCCGTTCCTTTGGTAACAGCGGCACAAGCCACCTCCTGGGACATGAGCAAGGGTATAATTTTTATGCCTCACATGGAGATTAATTACCAGGAGAACCACAAAATTTCAGGAGGTCGGGGAGCATTAGGATAAGGGAGTGGAAGGCTTTCACAACTTCTTTACAAGTAGCGAAATTTACACTTACCCATATATAATCATAGGAGGGGTAACCCTTCCCGCCACCAGAAACTGAGTTAAGTGAGGTAATTAATAAGAGGCAAACATTCCTCCACCTCAGCCTCCTGAGAGTCATCTACCATGATAGGTTCAGAAGATGCGAGCTTAGGGCCCTTTAATGGGTACAACAGATATATTGAAACACGTTGTTCTGTTTCCATTGAGAAAGTAGATTAATATGAAAGGCACAATTTACTAAATCCCTCAACACCACAAAGTCCTAGAATATTTACTCACTAGCTTATGTGAAAGAGCATTGAGTCCAGGTGGTGCTTGTCCAACATGACTTTGGTCCTTTTTTTTAGTACTAGATGGTCCCTATGACTTTGGTCCTTTCTTGAGCTCATATCCTGGGGTGCACTTTCAGTATAAAAATTTTTTGTAATCATACATTGCCTTTTACATGTTCTCACATAAAAGATTGTTGGTTTTAAAAAATATGATTCAGGTGTTTCTCTGCATCAAAAACAGTAGAAGTGAGGCGGGTAGTAAGATTTAATAAGGGATTGTAACCCAAATTGACCTCAAAAGGGGAAAAGCTGGTGAATGCATGGG